>JAANYP010001039.1:244295-386795 GCA_020465985.1 Centrapalus pauciflorus | reverse complement strand
GTGCCTAACAATCTCCCCCAAATTGCAATATTCAGCCTAAAGCTGACTTTCTCAGTTATCACTATATATATTTACATTACAGTTTCAAAGATGAAAATAAAACATTATAGTAAAGTGAAAGATCAGTTTATATATACTGAAACTAACAGATTCATCAATGTTTATACAAGTACAACTCATGTACTAAGAAACTTCAACAATTTTGGACTGTTGATAGTTGGGAGCAGTTAATGGCAAGCCTGTCTAACTAATGGACAGCTTCCATTCTTCATCTACACATTACTTGTAGATGGACCTTGTTGTTCCTTGATTTTCTTCTCCAAATCTTCAGCAATTTTGAGAAGTTTTTCTTGTTCCAACCCAGCTTTGTGTTGTTTTCTGTCTTCAACCTCTTCCACCTCACATCTAAGGTAGTAACAGTCTTGACCAGCAAGATCCTCTTTTATGGCAAGCTGTTAGGAGATCCCATATGACTTCTCTTCACTTAGCATGTTTAGCAAAGGCATCAGTGAACCTGAAGGCTATAACTTGTTTTGCACCAGCTTTATGAAGGTCTGAGGCCCTTTGAAAGCACATTTTCCTCGTTAGAGGATCCACAAAGAATACCCCTTCCACAGGCTCCTCAACATACTTGCCTTCTTCAGGTTCAACACCCTATGGCAGACTGTGATGAATCCCTCTTATCTAAGTAGATTGCTTTCTGATTAAGTTTTCTCAAGCCTCTAAGGTTGTAAAACCCTAAGAACAATCTGTGTTCTTCGTCTAATCAAACAGATTAGAGGTGATTGTAATAAGTGAGTTTGGTAATACAAAAGATATGATTTTTGGTTATATTTATGTGTTATTTGTTTTGAAAGCTTTTTTTAAAACAATTAAGTGTTATTCCGTAAACTTCTTAATTGGACTTTGATTCAATACAAGGTTATTGGTTTTATACTCTGATTGATTCAAACCAGTTAATCTTAGGTAGTGTTTTGATCCTGACAAGTGGTATCAGAGACACATGTTTTTCTTTGTTTTCAAAGTCAGAAGCTTTCTTTTAAAATTTTCTATTTTTCTGCAATGGAATTTGAAAATAGCAGTAGTGGATATGGGCAAGGACTCAAAGTGCCTATGCTCAAACCCACTGAGTTCGAGATGTGGAAACTCAGGATTCAATAGCACATTCCATTTATTGATTATGCCATATGGGAAGCTGTTGAATTTCGTCCTGTAGTTGATCCTGAACTAGATGCCGAGGGCAAACCCATAAAAACACCTCCAAAGACTGAACTTGAAAGAAAGGCTAGAGTGAATGAAGTGAAAGCTCTTACTCTCTTTGGATTGCTTTAGAGAAAAGATTTGCTGGCAATGCTAGCACCAAAAGGAATCAAAAAGATCTTCTAAAATAGCAGTATGAAAACTTTTCTGGTGGCAAGAATGAAAACCTCACTCAAATTTTTGACAGGTTTAATAAACTGATAGGTTAATTGGAGAGTGCCAAAGTCAGCTTGGATCAAGATGAAGTAAATAGAAAATTTCTTAGATCACTTGGTGAAGAGTGGACAGTCTATGCTGCCCAATGGTGAACAAAAGATACTCTTGATGAAATAGAGTTGGATGACCATTACAACAGTCTAAGAGTGTTTGAAACTGAGATTGAAAATAAAAAGAAATCCTTTTCTTACAATCATAACACTGCTCTGCTATCATCAGCATTAACTGGTAAATCAAACTGTTGTGATCCTTTTTCAGGTGCTGATGGTAACTCTACTGAAATTCATTATGAAGCTTTTTGTTGCAAATGATGGACTGTTTGCTCTAAATGCTGAAGATTTAGAACAAATCCATCCAGACGATCTAGAAGAGATGGACTTGAAATGGCAGCATGCTATGTTGACTATGAGGGCCAAAAGATTTCTGAAAAGAACTGGCAAACCAAACTTTCAAGCCAGACCAGAAGGCAGACCAGCATTCGATAAATCAAAAGTTGAATTCTTTAAATGCCACAAGTTTTGACACTTTGCCAGAGAATGCAGATCCCAAGGTCAACAGCCACCAAGACCCAACAAACTAATCAAGCTTCATCATCACAAGCACTTGTTTCTCAAGAAGACAATGTGTTTGACTGGAGTGACCAGACAGAAGAGGAGTTTCAAAATCAAGCTCTTATGGCAGAAACATCTAATGTCACTTACACTGAACTACCATCTGAGGTAAATGCTAAACTTTGTTCTCAAACATGCAAAATATGGTTAAAAAGTATAGAGATTATAATGAGAGCATGTGCAAAACTCTAGCTAAGATGGAAGAAAGGAGATATGAGTACATGCATGCCATAGAAGATCTTGAAAAACATATCAATGACTATAAAGATAATGAGATTCAGATGGGACATGATAGAACATATCATGAGTGGGAGAAAAAGGAACTGAATAAGAAAATACAGACCCTCAATAAGAAACTAGATGAGGCTGAACAGAACGTGTTAGAAGCTAACATGAAAATAGAATCTGTCAATATAGATTTAGGAAACTTCAAGCTGGCAAATCAAAAGCTAGAACACCTAATGGAGATTCAATTTAAAGATAGGGTAAAATCTCAGATCAATCCCAAAGAAGGTATCGGATACAGATCCACTCCACCTCCATACAACAACAAATACATTCATCCCATGAGTGAAGTTGCTGATAGGCTTGTTAATGAACCATTAGATAAGACATTCACAACTGTAGATCCTGTCCTTGAAAACAGTCCTGAATCTAAAGAAGAACTGATTCCAAAAAAGACTGTGAGTGTAAAGAAGTTGAGAGAGAACCCAAAACAATGAGTGCACCTTTAAAAACCCCTAACCCCAGTAAGAAAGGAAAAAGAGAAGATGAGTGTATGAAATATTGCTCCACATGTTTCTGTACCTTATAACTGTAACATTGCATCTTCCTCAAAAATTAATAAAAGGGGTAAGACTGTTCCAATCTGCACATGCCAAAAGCATGGTGTCCAAAAGTTTCCCACACAACAGCAGGTAAGGGGAAATCAAAGGAACAAGAACCAGTTATGGTCCAACAAAACTGGTTCTCCAATCAAAACAGTCAAAAGATGTTTCCACTGTGGCAGGAAAAACAATTTGGCCAGGCATTGTTTGTATAAACCATCTGTTGCAAAACAGACTGTGGTTCAAAAACAGGCACTTGTTCAAAACACAAAGAATTCAAAGGCCAAAGCACCTGTTTCACCAGTTCCAAAGAAGATAGTTGATCACAGGTTCTTAAAAGTCAACAAAAGACAGCCTACACACCAAAAACAAGTTTTAGCAAAATCCAAATCAAATATTAAACAGATATGGTGTGTTAAAGGCAAAAACTCAGATCAAACTGTTGATACAAATGTTGAGACTGCTAGGCCTAAAGTTGGAACTGGTAGTGCAAACTCGGAAGTTGTTAGCACTAAAAACCCAGTTCAAACTGCTAAGCCGAAAACTAGAACTCGTAATGGATCATCTGAGACTGTTAATGAAAAGGTTGAAAAGAACACCTGGATACCTCATGTCATAACTGAATATGTTTCACAAAATCCACCAGTGGATCTCACTAAGTATAAAAAGACAC
Source organism: Centrapalus pauciflorus (assembly GCA_020465985.1). Taxonomy (NCBI): domain Eukaryota; kingdom Viridiplantae; phylum Streptophyta; class Magnoliopsida; order Asterales; family Asteraceae; genus Centrapalus; species Centrapalus pauciflorus. Next base: position 383,208 of record JAANYP010001039.1, on the reverse strand, counting down.
AAACAGTGTTTAGTTATGTCAATGCACAAGGACAACCCAAAACCAACTTGGTTTGGGATACTCCACTACTAACTAAGCTTTTATTTGTGCAGGGCACCCATAGTACCCAACATAAAACAAGATGGCATATGGATAGTGGATGCTCTATGCACATGACAGGCAATTCAGAATGCTTGTCAAATTTAAAAAGCTTTGAAGGAGGATTTGTTGCATTTGGTGGAAATTCCAAGGGAGGTAAGGTAACAGGCAAGGGTACTATCAAAGCAGGCAATATGATCTTCAATGATGGTTTGTATGTTGAACAACTGAAGTATAATTTACTATGTGTGTCTCAAATATGTGATAAACAAAATATTGTTCTATTCACAGACTCTGAGTGTATTGTCCTTTCAAAAGATTTTAAAATTCTTGAAAATCTTGTTTTACTTAGAACACCAGGGAAGGACAATGTCTACTGTTTGGACACAGATCTTTTGTCAAAATCAAATACTTTGAGTTGTTTGATATCCAAAGCATCATCTAATGAGGCTGCTCTTTGGCACAGAAGGATGCGTCACATGAACTTCAAATCTATGAATGTTTTAGTCAAAAAGAATTTGGTAAGAGGTTTACCACAAAAGGAGTTCATCTGTGATGATCATTGTGTAGCATGCCTTAAGGGCAAGCAACACAAAACTTCTCATAAGGCCAAAGAAGTAAATTCAGTCTCATCTGCTGTTCATCTTATTCATATGGATCTCTTTGGTCCAACATCTATGTTGAGTTTCAATAAAAGAGCTTACTGTTTAGTCGTTGTTGATGATTTCACAAGATTTACATGGGTCTACTTTCTTAGGACTAAGGATGAAACTGCAGAGCTAGTTAAATCATTTATCCTTAAGATAGAAAACCAGTCAAACTTAAAACTTAAGGTGATCAGGTCAGACAATGGAACCGAGTTTAATAATCATATCCTAAACAGTTTCTGTGAGTCTAAAGGTATTGCAAGGTAATATAGTGCACCAAGAACACCACAACAAAATGGTGTAGCTGAAAGAAAGAATAGAACTGTAGTAGAGGCGTCTAGAACCATGCTAGCTGATTCCAAACTGCCAATGACCTATTGGGCAGAAGCAGTCAATACAGCTTGTTATGTGCTAAATAGGGTTCCAATTGTTCAATCACAATGGAAAACTCCATATGTGTTATTCCATTATAGAGTCCCCTTAGTAGCCTTTCTAAAGTCTTTTGGCTGTTCATGCACTATTCTGCACACTAAAACTCACTTAGGAAAGTTTGAAAGTAAGGCTGAAGAAGGTTTCTTTGAAGGATACTCTACTCAAAGCAAAGCCTATAGGGTATATAACAGTGTGTCTAAAACCATTGAAGAAAGTGCCCATGTTGCGTTTAATGAAAACACTGCTAATGTCAAAGGCACTAGTCCTGATTGGTTGTTTGATTTAGATTCACTAACAAATTCTCTGAGCTTTGTTGAGCATACTGCAGGAACTGATGAAGACAGTGTTGAAGCTGCCAACACAAATTCTCATGCTGGTCACACAAATATTCAAGCTGTTGGCACACAGCTTCAAACTGTTAAAGATTCTGATACGTGGGATGAGTATACTGTACTGCCTCTTCTATCTTTTGACCCACCAGGGGTACTAGATGCTGAATATGATATACATCCAGATCATGAAGTGCCAATACCAAGGCCTGAGGTAACAGCTCCATCCAATAGGGAAACAGTCCCATCTTCTAATCAAGCTATTCCTAAAGCAGAATCATCAAGTAGTCCTGAAGGAGATGATACAAATCTAGGAACATCATTTCAGACTGAAAGAGAACCCACACTCAGGGTTCACAAGTATCATCCTCTTAACCAGATAATGGGAGACCCACGCACACCTGTGCAGACAAGGACAATGGTTCACAAGGAATCCACTGATGCTGAATCAGCAGTTCCTGATTTCAGTCTAGCTGCCTTTGAACATGCATGCTTTATGTCACGATTAGAACCTAAGAAGGCATCTAAAGCTCTGAAAGATCCATCTTGGATTGAGGCAATGCAAGAAGAACATTTGCTTTTTAAGATTCAGAATGTATGGACTCTAGTTGACTTACCTAGAGGAAAGAGAGCAATTGGTAAAAGATGGGTTTTCAGAAACAAGAAGGATGAGAGAGGGGTAGTCATCAAGAACAAAGCAAGATTAGTAGCACAAGGATACACTCAAGAAGTAGGAATAGATTATGATGATGTCTTTGCCCCTGTAGCAAGTATAGAAGCAGTCAGATTGTTCCTAGCTTATGCCTGCTTCAAAGGATTCAAAGTATATCAAATGGATGTGAAATCTGCATTTCTGTATTGTACAATTGAAGAAGAGGTTTATGTCTGTCATCCCCCAAGATTTGAGGACTATAAGTATCCAGACAGAGTATACAAACTAGACAAGACTCTTTATGGACTCCATCAAGCACCAAGAGCATGGTATGACACTTTGTCATCATACCTTCAACAATATGGATTCAAGAGAGGTACTCTGGACAAAACATTTTTCACAAAGTCCATCAAATCAGAGATTTTGCTTGTTCAGATCTATGTTGATGATATCATTTTTGGATCCACAAATGACTGTCTTTGCAAAGAGTTTGAGACATTGATGCACAAAAAGTTTCAAATGAGTTCAATGGGAGAACTCACCTTCTTTCTAGGGTTGCAGGTCAAGCAGCAGCCCACAAGACTTTTTATAAGTCAATCAAAGTATGTTAATGACATTCTGGAAAAGTTTGGTTACAAAGATACCAAAGTTGACAGTACTCCAATGGACACTCACAAGCAGCTTGATGCAGACAAAGATGGAGTGGATGTGGACATTCACCTATACAGATCCTCGATAGGTTCACTAATGTACCTCACATCTTGACCTGATATAATGTTTGTTGTTTGTGTTTGTGCCAGGTTTCAATGTGCTCCAAAGGACTCACATCTGTTTGCTGTTAAGAGAATTTTTAGATATCTCAAGGGCCAACCACAGTTGGGCCTATGGTATCCTAAAGACTTTCCTCCTGAACTAACAGCCTACTCTGACAGTGATTATGGAGGGTGCAACATTGACAGAAAATCCACCACTGGTGGATGTCAATATCTAGGAGCAAGACTGGTGTCTTGGCAGTGCAAAAAGCAAACAACTGTCTCCACCTCATCACCTGAAGCAGAATATGTAGCAGCTGCCAGCTGTTGTTCCCAAGTGATGTGGATTCAAAATCAACTGAGAGACTATGGTATGAACTTTCTATCTACTCCTATTTACATTGACAACTCAAGTGCCATAAGCATTGAACAAAATCCAGTGAAATTTCCCAAAACCAAGCACATAGACATTAGATTTCATTTTATAAGAGATTGTAATGAGAAGAAATTAATCCAAGTTACCAAAATTTATACAGATGTTAAGTTAGCTGATCTATTTACAAAACCATTTGATGTAGGAAGATTCACCTTTCTAGTATCAAATATTGGTATGGTTAATATGGATTAATTTGTTTTTCATCATTCTTTCTTATTTTATGAAGAAAAGATTTATTTCATGTGCTTGATTAAGGGGGAGACACTATTTCATACGAAATCGCTTAATTTTCAACTAAGAGCTTGAGCCTTTTCTCAAGCTGCTAGTTCATTTCACTCGAACTGTTATTGTTTTCACATGATCTGTCAAAGTGTGCAGGGTAATTCTGTAATTTATTTTAAGTGTGTGCGCGGGATTAGATATTTTCAAAATATCCAAACCTTTAAAGGTCCCAGTTTCGTTCAATTGTAACTACCAGTTGCAAAAATATCTTCCACGATCTTTTCCAAACCTTCTCTCTGAGCGATTCACACCCCAATCTTTCAAACCCTAAATCACCGTCTTGATCGACAATGGAGTTTGTCAAAGAACACAACTGTCTCCCTTATTCACTCAAACATACTAACCTTCAACCATTCCACGACGAGATGGACTTCCTTTGAAGTTCCCATATCCATCATGCCCTCACTGTAAATCCCACCATCTATGTGTCTCATATAGAGCAGTTCTGGAAATCTGCCTCAGTCAAAACTGTCAATGGAGTCACATCTTTTGCATCCACAATCGATGGCAACCCTATTACTGTATCTGAGGAAACCATCCGCCAACACTTGCAATGCCTCGGGTATATCAAATCTATCCCTTACTGCATTACATGAAGGACTTTTTGCAATAGCGTATAGGGGCCCTACTGATTCGTTTACTTTCTATAAAGCAAACTTTACCCCTAAATGGAAATAGCTTGGGCATAGTATTCAACAATGTATAAGTCCCAAACGAACTGGTTGGTCTGAATTTTCCTAAAACATTGCCACTGCTTTAGTGTGTCTATCAACAGGCCAACAGTTCAAATTTTCAAATATGATTTTTCAGGGAATGTTGAGGCATCATGCCCTAAAGAATGGAATATTTTTGATGTATCCATGATTTTTGGCTGAAATAATTGCAAGATCTTGCAATAATTTTAATATTCATAAAAGGATACATGTTTCCCATAGGCACTCTTTACCATCAATCAAAAGACTTTTAAAACCTATTGCCAATTTTTTGAATGTAGATGTCCCATTGCCTTCTGCAATGCTGGGCATCAATCCAACAAACAGAGGAGAGGGTCTTGAGCAGGCTTAGCCATCCATCACTGCTTCACCCCCAGGACCCCAACCCCACTCCTCATGATACAAACATTCCATCTGCTCCTTCTATCATACATACATCCCCACCCCCCACTCTCATACAATACAAAAGACAAAGGGTTTTAGGAGCTCCTTCCTCCTCAGCCCACACACCAGAGCTAAATATCCCTGTGCAGGAGGACACTGCTGCACAGATTATCCAAAAGGAACCCACTGAGGACACTCCCACCCTCAATTTGGAGGTGGCCATTTCATCAGAGGATGTCCATATGGGGTTTGTGGCTGACACTACTGATGTCCCTGCACAAGAGGCACAGGCCAGTGTCAACATCTCTAAGACCACACCCATGGCAACAGAGGGTGTGCAAGCACCTTCTGGAAGTCCCCAGTACCAAGAACAAAGGGGCCCAGATGTTTCTACTTCTGGAATTCATGCCAGTGATAGATCTCAAATACCACTATCATTTGATGATCTTGAGGCTAGTCTGCAACTCATGATTTTGAAGGATTCACAGCTGAAACCTGTTGTAGCCATATTGGAACATTATAAGTCCCTTATTGCTACACAAGGGGCACAAATCATAGCTTTGCAACAGACAACAGCAGCTCAACATCAACGAATGGATTATTTTCATCAAGGGTTCAGCCTCTGTGGAAATAAGATTATTCAACTTGAGAAGATGGTTCGATCCCTAATTGCAAAGGTTGTAGGCCCTCCTGGCCAAACCAATGCATCCAAAAAGGGGGAGAATCAGGAGATCCCTACTTCAGTCCAAACAGCTTCAACCTCTCCTCCAACAGTCCCAGTTTCTAGGTTAACAGTCCCAACAACCACTCAAGCTGTTAGTCTAGAAACTCAAGTTGCTCCTATCAATCCAACTGGAGTTGTCATCAGAGAAGGCTCTCATGCTCCTATCAGTACAGTCCAATCCACAACATCAGCTTGTAGAGATAAGGGTAAAGACATTCTGATTGAATCTCCAAAGATTAAATTCTCCTCTAAAGAAGTCCAGGTTGCTCATGATGCAGAATTTGCAAGGAAACTAGCAGAGGAACAGGATGAACTCTTAGACCAGCAAACTCACGCTTAAATGAAAGATGATGAAACCTTAGGTGATTATCTAATAGGGTTTGTTGTCAAGCAGAATCAGAAGAAAAGAAAAATGCCAACAGGGCATTCAAAGGCAGAACATAGAAACGTTTTGATAAACTTCTCTGCATCAGTTGGAATACCAAGAATAATGGCTCAGTCATGGCCAACAGAAAAGCAACAGGCCCTACATAACAAGGAGCTGGAAAAACAAAAAGCAACAAAAGTCTCCCAACAAGTCCAAAGCCAACAACAGCCAGTTCAAGCTGGTGTTAGTGATCCTCCTCTAGTTCAAGCTGGTGTCAGTAATCCTCCTCCTAAAAGAAAGATGGATCAGGTAAAAAGTGTGTAGTTTGAGCAACAACTTCAAAAGGCTCTAGAAATTGAGAAGGCACTGGATCAGTATGACTTCTCCAAACCGCCTATTACTTACTGGTATGCTAAATCAATGGATAACATTGATTTGAACTATCATTTTTTAATAAGAAGAGAAGCTGGTCCAGAAGAAGAATATAAGAGTCTAGCACAGATGGCCCAAAGGCTAACCAGAGATGATCTGACAAAATTGCATCACATTGGATCTGTTAGTCATTCAAAGTCTCGTTGTGTATGGGTTCAAAGGAATGTAAAAGATCTTAGAACCATTTTTGATCCCGAGTCTACAAGAGTGGAAATGGAAGCTGTCAAGGAGATGAAGATTGTACAAGTTGATTTATATGCCAAATCTATGACATATAGACTCAAGTTTGCAGACGGATCCAGCAGGTTCTACAATATTGAGTTCTTTAATTTGCCAAAGACTTGGCTATTTCAAATAAGCACAATGAAGATTCACTGTGATAAAGATGAGTTGAGAAGAGATTTCATAAAGGCAATAAATCAGAAACTTTCACAATTGTAAGTTTTTGGATGCCTTAGTCTGTAGATAGCAGTTTTACTTTTTTTTATTTCCTTATTTGTACAAAAACTTAAAATCTTGTGTAAAGAGTTTAAGTTAGGGGGAGATTGTTGGGAAATATTCTAAGTATGCCAAGCTGTTAGTTAGATTTCTCAAACTGTTAGTAGATTTTCTGTGTAATTGCAAAGTTCAAGCTGTTAGTTAAGTAAGTTCGAGCTGCTAGTTCAAAAGTTCAAGCTGCCAGTACTCAAGTTCAAGTTGCTCAACAGATAGACTTCAAACTGCTCAACAGTTCAATAAACAGAAAGTGCTGAAATTCAGGAGAGATTTATATTTGAAGATTCAAGCATATCTACTACCAGAGAAATCAGAGTTTCTCAAGGAAACAAATCAGAAGGCTTTATATAGAATATGTTTTTCTATTGTAAGTTTGCACGTACAAGTTTTGATTCAGTTGTTATTGCTTTCTGATTAAGTTTTCTCAAGCCTCTAAGGTTGTAAAACCCTAAGAACAATCTGTGTTCTTCATTTAATCAAACAGATTAGAGGTGATTGTAATCAGTGAGTTTGGTAATACAAAAGATTTGATTTTTGGTTATATTTATGTGTTATTTGTTGTGAAAGCTTTTCTTAAAACAATTAAGTGTTATTCCGCAAACTTCTTAATTGGACTTTGATTCAATACAAGGTTGTTGGTTTTGTACTCTGATTGATTCAAACCAGTTAATCTTAGGTAGTGTTTTGATCCTGACAAGCTTGATGTTAGGCTCTATATTAGAAGTACCTTTGATCATACCCTCTATATTAGAAGTAGCAAGGAAACCCTGCTCAATCAGCTAGACTATCTCCTCTCACTTATCTTTTCCATCAGCTTTCTTAGAAATCCCCTGACTGTTTTAGCAGTCTCAAACCTTGAACTGCTTAGGGCAGTAGCAGACTCTGCCCATTCCCTTTACACCATTCTAGAAACATAAGTAAATTCATAGGCTTCTAGTGCAGCACATTCAGCGTCATGTCTTACAATTTGAAGCTTCCAGGACTGATTTTCTCTTGAAATGGGAACAACTTTGACAATGGTATCCTTGGAAATTCTTGTACCAGCAACATGAAAGAACTTTTTCCTTGCCAGATTGTCACAGTGAAATTGGGTTCTTCCTGATGACAGGGCAGAAGACACAGGTTTAACCTTTGTCACTAAGACTTTTGTGCTTTTCTCTTTTTCCCCTTTCTTCCCACTGTCAGACCCCTTATCTGCTTCTACCAACTTTCTTTGAACTACCAAGGATTACATTTTAACTTCCTTTGCCACCTTGTCAGCCAAAGCTTGAGCAGCGTTCACAGAGGCTGCTTCTTCTGTTTCTTTTCTAGAATCTCAGCTTGCTCTTGTTTCCACTCATAACAAAGATCTAGAGGAATTTTCATTTCTCTGGCTTGAGCCTTGTCAAACTTGAGCTGAAGAAGCCTTTGAGCATCTGTGTCCATAGCAGCTTTGCCTTTTCCGTTTGTCGTTGTGGAAAGGGTCATAATGAGTCTCTTCCTCTTCTACTAATGTTTCTATGACTAGTTTTCTTTGTATGTTGGGCCTGTCCTCAAGAACAGGTTCCTCCCCCTTAGATGTTGCAGGGCTTGGAGACCTAGCTTGACCAGGCTCAGCTATCCAAGAAATAGTTGATGTACCTGCAGCATCACCAGCTGTTAAATGACCTGTTGCGTTGCCAACCGAAGCAGATTTCTCCTTTGAGGAAGATGAAGATTTTTCCCCGCCTTTGAGGCAGATTTCTTCTCCCTCTTTGAAGGAGATGGCACAGAGCCTTCAACACCAGTGCTGCCCTATGGAACAGATCCAAAAGGCATGTCAACAGAAGGTTTGGTAACAGGCCTAGAACCAACCAGGCTATGCATTAAAAATGCCAGATTGTCCTTGACCTCAGCTAACTAGGCAATACAGGTTTCAAGAGAGTAGGATTGAGAAGTAGCAGAGGCTGAAAGATGTGAGATAGCAGCCCTGTAAATGTCACCGAATATCAAACTTTTAAGCTGTGCAAGAGTTAGTTCAATGGATTCCTGCACATCCTCGAAGCCTGTGGCCACAATGTTTGATAGAGATACCACTAAGGTATTTAAGGAGGCTAGAGTGGAGGGTATTGATACAAAATAAGCATCAGCAATACCTGATAGTTGTTGTGAAACAGCTGTCAGGCTGGACATAGAGTCCTGTTCGTGAGAAAGGAGAGATGAAATGGAGGAGGACAATTGTTGCAGCTGTGTAATAAGTGCTATCAGCTGAGATGAGTAAGCAGGTTGTGGTGAGGGAGTTGGAATGGATGACCTAAATGAATCAACAAATCCTGCAAGCTGTGTAGACACGGAGTCTGTAATGGTAGATGAGTAGTCATAGAATTTAAAAAGAACTAACCTTGTTTGATAGAACAGTAAGTTGTTCTTCAAGGAAAGGTCTTTCGGTGAGGGAGGTGTATGAGTGGATTGTTTGGATTGAGTAGATAGAGAAGAAGGTGAGGATGGAAGAGTAGCAGGTTCACTTGGTGATGGTAAGGGCACAGTGAAAAGAAGTTCCATATCCTGTGCAAATGTCAAGTGACCCAGCTTAGAGGGATAAAGAATACCTTCAGCAGTGGCTAAACCTACATCAGATGAGATGATGGAGGATGATTTCCTTTCAAATGGATGACCTAAATGAATCAAGAAATCCTGCAAGCTGTGTAGACACAGAGTCTGTGATGGTAGATGAGTAGTCATAGAATTTAAAAAGAACTAACCTTGTTTGACAGAACAGTAAGTTGTTCTTCAAGGAAAGGTCTTTCGGTGAGGGAGGTGTGTGAGTGGATTGTTTGGATTGAGTAGATGGAGAAGAAGGTGAGGATGGAGGAGTAGCAGGTTCACTTGGTGATGGTAAGGGCACAGTGAAAAGAAGTTCCATATCCTGTGCAAATGTCAAGTGACCCAGCTTAGAGGGATAAAGAATACCTTCAGCAGTGGCTAAACCCACATCAGATGAGATGATGGAGGATGATTTCCTTTCAGATGCCACTGGGAATGTGACACCTTCATCAATAGAATGGGTGGTTCCCTCAGTAGTTCCTTGGTTGTCAGGAACCTTTTCACGGGGAGAGGAGGTGTGTATTTCGACATCAGCAGTGGTGAAAGCTGATGATGGAATTTGCCCTTGGGGAAAAGCTTCACCAAAGGGTTGTTCTGTACCCTGAGGATCATCAGCTTGGGATGTTGATCCTTCAGCAGCTGTTGGGGATGGAACAGCTGCATCATGAGGAGCAGAAGTTGAAGGCTGATCAATTGGTGGGCTTGTACAAACTGTTTTGACACCTTGTGCAGACTCAGGATCTGAAGGAGAAATATGAGAAGGGGACATTGTGGACTCAGTTTGGAGGGGAGAGTACTTCTGTCATTCAATTTCCCTAACTTGTTAAGTGGTAGTGATAGTTGATGTGGTTATATTCATATGTACAACTAGTTCCTGTTGGGTGGAACTAAAGGGCTTAGGCTGACTCTGGGTTGACTCAGGCTGGAATGAAACATGCTCCATAGAGGCTGCACCTTCTCCCAAAATAGGAGAAGGAGATGCAGTTGGGTTGCTTCTTTTTCAACTGACTCCTGTTGAGAGGGTTAGAGGGGCTTTGATGAGTGGGTATGTTGGTTGTGTTCTTTCTGGCTAAGGATTTTCTCCTTTCCCTAGAGTACATGGAGAGAGAGGATGGAAAAGTAGGAGGTTGTTATGTTTCGACTGGTGAGGAGACTGGGCTAGAAACAGGAGGTGGAACCTGTTCTTTGGTCTCAATGGGCACATAGCCACTAGCCACAAAGGCTTCTAGTTCAACAGATAAACCTGGGTGACTAGCCTGCTCCCCCTCAGTCACTGAGGTTGAGGGTGCAGAATTTGCTGTTGTGACCTTCTTGGTGACAGGCCCAGCTTCAATAGACTTTAAGGCACGTTTTGCCTTTTTAGTCTTGGAATTGGATTTTCCTGTGGGAGCAGGAGTTGGATCACCTTATGAGTAGAAGGTCCTTCCACTAAACCAAGTAACCTCGTCATTGGAATTAAGAGAGGAGGACCATCAGCATAGACTGGAGCATGAAATACCTTGTTTCCAATGACAGGAAACACCTTAGACTTCAAGTATGGTTGGGAGTTGTAGTGGTTTTCACCACAAACATGTTAGAAGATTATGCTAAAAACGCTGGGGTATCTGACAGTTGGGGGATGCTGTTCTTGTTCCACAAAGGCCCTGAGATTGGAAAAGATCCATTTGGCCATGTTCAGAGTGGTCCCATCCACAAACTGCAGTGCTATTTGGACTTCATCGCGGCTAAGCTGATCAAACGAACCAACTTTGCAGCTTAGACTCATTACCGCAGAGGCAAAGAGAAACTTGTAAGTTGGTGCAAGCTCTTTTCTGAACAAAGTAGCACCCACCCTTGGTGCCAACACACCTCAGCAACGTAGCAGATTTTCCATCTATTGGTTCTCAGGCTGAGGTTTTTCATACTTTTCAGAAATAGGAAGGTGAGCTACCTCTTTAAGAAGAGCAGCAGTAATCTCAACAGTTTGAGTACTGTTGAGAATGGTTCCCCTAATGGTCTTGGTAGGAGGGTCATAAGAACAGGTATACCAAAACTCATAAACCATTTCCTGAAACATGACACCAGGGGTAGCTGCCATGGCATAGTTTAGAGGGCGTGCCTTCATGAATTTAACCATCTTTTCATAGCCTTTCCCAACATAGTTTTGGGAATGGTTAGTTTGGCCACATAGTTTGTGGGTTTGATGGTTAACATTGTGGTGACTGATGGATGTTTGACAACATCATCACCAAGGAATGTAGGAAAAAAGGGAGTATTGGAGGCCAATTTTGAAGTAGACATGCTTTTTGGACAAAACGTTTGCTGCAAAGTGTCTAGGGTTTTGTAGAGGGCATAGAGGCAGTAAAGAAGAAGAAGAAGATGAAACAGTGATAATGGGTATTTATAGGATTAGAATGTGAGAGAGTGGGACAAGAGAAATATTTGGGCGGTTGATTTGTAATATGATGATTAATGAAAAACAAAACAGTTACCACCTCAGCACGTTTGTCAGACCAACTTGACCTTTTTCTTCACTTAAAGACGTAACACACATATCCGCAGATAATTAAGATAAATAAATATATAATTTATGTAACATAAATGTGAAGTAATGTTAATTAAAATCTGATGTTCGATGTTGTTGTTCAAACCTTTGATGAAAGTGTTTCATTCAAAACTGATCATTTTATAACCTGTCTTTGAAACCTGTGCAGATATATGAGAACAACTTTCAATGTGAAACCTGTCCAATAACTGAACAGATATAAAGGCTTTGCCTTATATGACACACAGAGTGAGCAGGTTTTAGGCTTAGAAAACAAAACAGGATTGAAAGAAAAACTTAGTTTTGGAAAACTTGTTATTTTGTCAAACCTGTTAACTTTGTCAAACATGTTCAAATATTAACAAACTGACTAAGTACAGAGCCGGTGAGACCAGTTCTGTCAAAGCTGTTTGGAAAGATTTTACCAGGTTTGATTAGGTAGCCTTTGAACATCAATGATACTTAGTCTCTTTTATTTAACATTCCCAGCTTACATACTAGAGAGTTAAACCTACTCCACATCTATTCGCTAAAAGAAAGCTTCCAATGCTAGCTTCATTTCGTAATATAATTTCAATAATTTTTTCCATAGGTTAGTTTCTTTATTTTAGAGCTCGAGCTCTTTGGGGTCTCTCTTTCTCTCTGACAAGACAAACAAATAGGAAGGTTAAGAACGGCGATGACCTATGTTTCACACGGCGCACTTTTCAACAAGAGGTTTGGTGAAAATATCTACAAGCTGTTCTTTTTTGGGAACAAAAGTTACCTCCACATTACCTTTTTGGATGTGATCTCTAATGAAGTGATGTCTGACCTCTGTATGCTTTGTTCGGGAGTGGAAGACAGGGTTGTTGGAGACGGTTATGCCACAAATATGGTCACATAGAATAGGAATTTCTTTATAAACCAGACCATAATCCTCTAGCTGATGCTACATCCATAGAATCTGCCCCACAGCAGCTTCCAGCTACAATATATTCAACTTCAGCAGTGGAAGTAGAAACAGTTGTTTGTTTCTTGCTGCACCATCTGAGCAACTTTCCACAAAGGAGTTAAGACCCACCTGTTGTGCTTTTTCCTATCTACTCTACAATCTACAAAATCAGAATCTGAATAGCCAATTAGATCACGGTTGGAGTCTTCGGGATACCAAAGACCCAAACTTGGTGTACCCTTTAGTTATCTAAAGATTCTTTTTACATCAGCTAGATGTAATTCCTTTGGATCAGCTTGAAACCTAGCACATAGACAGGTAGCAAACATTATATCTCGTCTACTAGCAGTTAAATATAGCAAGCTCCCAATCATACCTCTGTAAGCTGTTACTGAAACAGACTTGCCACAAGTATCAGCATCCAATTTAACAATGGTTTCCATTGGGGTTTTGACGGGGGATCATTGATCAAAGTTAAACTTTTTTAAAAGATCTAATGTATACTTTCTTTGATTTATAAAGATTCCATTTGAGGTTTGTTTAACCAGTAATTCTATGAAGAAAGTCAGTTCACCCATCATGCTCATTTTATACTTAGATTTCATGAGCAGTGAGAAATTTTTGCATAACTGTACATTAGTAGAACCAAATATAATGTCATCCACATAAATTTCAACAAGCATTATTTCAGTTTTCACTTTCTTTATGAACAACGTAGTATCCACTTTACCACTGGAATATTCATTGCTCATAAGGAAATCAGTAAGAGTGTCATACCAGGCTCTTAGAGCTTGTTTCAGACCATAGAATGCTTTATCCAAGGCAAAGCAATATCTGAGTGACATTGTCGGAACACTCAAAGCCGTGCACACTCAAAGTGCGCCGACGATGATGAGTGGAAGTCCTATCATGACCACATCAATGCCAACCATGAGCACAGGCCATCAAGGGATCTCTTCGGAGTCTGCCGATATGCAAATGGAGAGCCTACGTGGCCTCGGGTTACACTCGGATTCAGTATCCACTCAAAGTGCGCCGACGATGATGAGTGGAAGTCCTATCATGACAGCCGTTCCTCTAAGGATATTCGACCCTTCTGAAGTTATCTTAATTGAATCCGATGAAGAGGAACAGGTTGCAAGAGAAGTTCTGCTTAAAGAGTCACTATGCATTGAATATGCTGGTGAAGAAGGGGTATATCCAACAGATTTTAAATTCGAACTCCCTTTGATAATTCCAGTGATTCCAGACCAAACTTTCGAGCCTGCTGAATCTACAAGGGAATGTCCTATCTTCCAAGAGTGATCAGATCTTCCACCTCTTGCCTCTTCTGCTCCCAATGTTCTCAAAGAAATCAAAAGGCTGCAAGCGGGAATGTCTGGTGGTGCTAGTTCTTCTCAAAAATGAGAAGAACGACACACTGAAATGCTAACTGCCCAAGCCATTGACTGGGTGAAGCAGATGATAAGGAGCTCATATATGGAAGAGAAGTATAGGTTGATGTTTGTCCATGAGTTAAACACTGTCAGAGCTAACCTATTCTTGTCCATGGAAGGAATGGAGCAAGGGATAAATCTGTTTATGTTGTGATGATCGGAAATATAAGAAAAAGCAAAGAATCAGATAGAAGCAGGTCACCAATCGATAAATTCTTAAAGATCAAGTTCGACAAGTTCTTAAGCATATTCTATCATATCTTTGAAGTTGAACGGGAAGATCGAACGATATGTACTTTTACAGAATCATAATTCTGTTAGGTCACCACGTCTACACAATGCCAGCCGATATGAAACCGACCCCACATGATGTATTGGTCCTGAAACTCTCTGAAATGATTTCTAGTTCGCCAGTGCAGTTGTTCAAACACTAAAATCGTATTTCACCAAAAGTCTCTCAACCCTCAAAATCGTCTGCAGTCTGATTCTCTGAGCTTCGGATTCTTTGTTTTCTATCAAGTTTGATAGAACCTCTGAGCCTCCAAAGATACTGAATTCACAAAGATAAGCTTGTTATATAACAGATAAGTTCGTGCATGGCCCAAGCCCACAAACATACCAAGGCTAAGTTCATACGAACTTAACCTCCTAAAGTTCGTAACCTCTTCAAGAACTTATTTTCATAAGTTCTTAAGCCTATGCCTTAATAACTTATTTTCATAAGTTATTGCATGAACTTAGGTAACCCAAGTTCGTGGCCTATGCCTTAAGAACTTATTCTCATAAGTTCTTTAGCGTATGCCTTAAGAACTTATTCTCATAAGTTCATAGCCTCATGAACTTCTCACCATAAGTTCTTATCATGCAATCATTAAATTATCAAGCCATTGCATTAACAAGACCCTATCTATTGCCATTCATTATCAATAACAAAACTAGACTGTTGTCCTCACACCGAATGTACCAACCGACTCCCCCTCGACGATAGCTTCCAGTTGTTGTTCATTGATCGCAATAGACTATCAGATTCAGAGACTATGAGTACCGAAACTAGACTTCTATTGTCACACCGGGTGTATCAACAGAAACCCCCTTGACGTAGCTTCTGGTTGTTATTCATTGATCTTCAATTCTAGGTCTGTTCATATTGCTTCCTACATAAAGACCCTGTTCAATGCAACCTCTAACCATTCTCTGGTGTTTTTACCTTCCGAACTCTAACCTTCATGATAGAAAATCGGCTGCTCGTGAAGCTTCTGCAGATCACTTTGAGAAAGGTTCACAAGATGCAAAGGGTTATAACCTTATCATCTTCATCCTCCATTATAGCTTCAGCTGTTTCATTGTTAACAATCCCCCACATCATGTTTCTCAGAACATCTTGCGGCATTGTCCTCAATGAAACCTTCTTCAAGCATCTAACCGGTTTGTAGACTAACTTAGTCCATGTCTTACCAGTCAGAGGATTTATTCTTGTTTCGTCCACTACTCTTCTATCAACTCTTGGATTAACTTTTAAAATATTCCAGATCGACCCTCTCTTCTGATAATTTTTGCAAACACCTCAGCATAAGAATCGTCTCCTAGATTTATAAGGTCCTTTCAAGCTAAATCAATCACTTCACAGTTCAGAATCTGATTCATCATTCAGCGCAGATGCCAGCACACCTAGATCTCTCACATTCTGATCTACATTCACTACTTCTTCGTAGTCTGACTTCCAATCAGGCACATCTTCAATAGTAAACTCTCCTTCCTCAAGATCGTCCTGTTCTAAGTCATCTTCGAAGTCCCGAACCTCATTTATTCTTCATCCAATGCTGACAATGCTCCGATCAGAACTTATCTTTTCCCTTGTCAGGGGCTGATGACTTAGACTCCCCCTGAGGATCAGCAATCTGAGCAGATTGTTGTTTCGAAAGATCAGCCATCTAACTGTTGTCTTTTTGTGCATTTGGGCTAAGAGTTCTTTGTTTTCTCTAAAATTCTCCCCCTGAGATGGATGATCTTTCAACAATTTTTCCAGTATAGCCTTCAGTTTTGCAATCTGCTGCTGTTGATCAGCCACTATCTGATCCAACTGGGCATTATGATGTTGAAGTTCAAGCCTTGCCGTTGTCTGCTGAAGAATCGGTACAACGTGTTCGTGGTCTGCAGTTATAAGCTGAAGCTTCACGTCTAACACTGTTTAGACTTAATCAATCACATGAAACAAATCCTAATATGTTTGTCAGACATCAAAATCTTTTATTTAATGATAAACAATGCAATGAACCTCTTGTTACTTACTTTATTTGATGGTTTAGATGGTAAACCGAACATTAGAATTAAGTTCGAGAGAAACAGTCGTTATCTTCGTTAAACAACCACACTTTCTTTAAATCTTGAAAACACTTTAAAGAGTTTAATTTTTTTTCAACTTATCACGGAACCCTTCACTTTTGAGCAACTGATTATCACGCAATATTTGTATTTCCAACTAGAATGCATCCTAGTAACCGACCTCGATCCTATTTATTAAAGATAAAATGAACTAAACTAAAAATAAAATAAAGTAAAATTAAATTGCAAGATTTTAAAATTAAATACATATACAAAATCTTTTTCCGATAGTTTCATAAAAGGTTCAATCAGATAGCTTTGTCAACGCAATTTCGGTGTTTCCCTTTCACACTTTGGAATTTTTTAATTCCTTTGATTGTTTGTCGTAACATGCACACCAAGTCGATTGTCAGTATGTTTGTCCACTTAAGCACTCAACACTTAGGATTTTCCTTTGGCATTTTCATTTATCAAGAAGCAACCTTACGTGTCCCACACTTAGACATACATGTATGATCAAGACAGACATATAACGATTACGACTTTTCGGTGTTTACAAATCATCTTTAAAAGGAAAAAATCAGACACAGTTCTGTATTTACATACAACAGAGTGTCTTAGTTTATCTTAGCGTAGAGCTTCCTTCTTTTATTTTAGCATGACAGTGGTGATAGGTCTGTACTCACGTACAACAAAGCGACAAATCTTGCTAGTTTAAGTCAAAACAGCGCTGACAGGTTTGTACTTGCGTACAACAAAGCGACATGTTTTGACTTTCTTTACGTTAGAAAACTTGCTCTTTATTTAAGATGTATTTTGATGAAGCCATACATCCCCTATAAAAATTTGCATACCTCATTCATAAGTATTGTCTGTGAGCCTCTAACATAGAAATTAAGACCTTTTGGTCATACGTCTATGTTAGTTATACATATGACATTTTCTTGATTGTTTTATTAGCTATTAGGAAAACCTTTATGTTTTATGCCTACCAACATATCAGAACATGAACATGTATATCACTTAAAATTTTTAGTACATTACGCGTGAAAGTTTAACGCTTAGAGTTTGTTAGACTGTGCTAAATTTCGTCACTTTGAACCTTACACTCTAAGACTTCTATCATTGTTTTTCGTTTTTCTCTTTTTTTGAATTTTTATGGTATTCTCTACTTTTTTTTGAGTTTTGGTAAAATAGATAATAATACAAACTAATAACTAAAGAAAATTTAAAAGAAAAAATATCTACTGAGGTCAGGTTATTCTGGATTTCGCATTCCATTTAGTTGGACTAACAACTTAAAGCGTGATCTATCAAATGCCTTTGTGAACAGATCCGCCAAGTTGTCTTTTACCAACTTTGTTATTCCAACTGACACACTTTACCTTTTTCCTGTAAGACTTCTCAACTTGGTCTATGGACCTAATTAGCAAGCCTGCTGTTTCGTCCTCTGTACCCATGTCCTGTGTCGAGAGCCACCACTATCCATATAACCAATTGTTGTTAGGACCTGTAGTTAACTCCTACACACTAACCAAGACATGTTAGCTATCATGGGGAACCCAAGCCACGACTGACTTGGTGATACCATCCTCATTCACAAAATTGAACTTTTTCAAATACCCATCTCTCCTTTCAGGTGACTTGGGTTTTTGATCGAGAACCTGTTGTGGAGTTGAGTGATTAGCATCCACTCTCGAGCTTTGGATTAGTTTTTGCGGTTCAGCCCTTGAATAATTTATCTTATAGTATATCTCAGTTTGAGAATTCTGGGCTCTACCTGGTGTCTTATGTCTATTAGGAGAAGTAGACCTAACTAAAGTGCGACTCCTCTTAGGTGTATTATTCCTAATGATTGATTGGAGGCCAGACATTGATTGACTGGGGAATCTATTCAGTGAATTATTCCTAAGTCCTTCATTTTGTTTGAGAGATACGAATGGTTGTCGACTACCTAATCATGATGTCACATTCGAGTTCTTCTCGATATTTTGAGAACTACTCGTGTTTGCATTACTAGCAGTGTTTTAATGTTTGCTGTTCTTGTTTCCCTATGTTTAGTGAAGACTCTGGCTTCTTCTGGGAACAACCTGAAGCAACATGACCTTTTTCATGACATCCAAAACAAGACATTTTGCTAATAGGCTTCTTATAGGCACTCTTTGACTTTGGAGTCTAGCTAATGTCTTGTTATTTTGTTTCAACTATTGTGTTCAATACCTCTTGGTTATTATCACTCATAGTTTTTGCCTCTTCTAGCTTTGCCCCACTAGTAGAATGCACAAACTTAACAGTTTCTTAACCTTAAAAGTTGTAGTTGACACCTTAGTTGTTGATGCCTTATCAATCTCAGTTACTTTGACTACCTCTGATTCAACCGAATCTGTGGTCTTATCCTGAGGGAGAGGCACATAGTTACTATTAAACGGTGGAGGGACATCCTGATATCCTAGGCCCACTTGTTTCTTAGACTATCTCTGTAAGTCTAAGATTTTGCCTAAATTCAGGGATGAGCTCCTAAACTTTTCAATTTTACTATGAGCCTCTTCAACCTTAACCCTAGCCTCAGGTAATTCTTTATCTTTCAATGAGATCTCTTTGGTCAATGACTCAATATGCTCATAAATTAGCACATTCCTAATGCACTGCTCACATAGTTTGTCTTTCAAAGCTACTACATCTTGAGCATCAGCTTTCATTCTAGACCTAAGATCTTCCTTAATATCTAACAAACTATCATTTTCTGATTTTAACGATTGAATTTGAGCTTTCATGGGTGCATGTGATTCTAGCACTTAACGTAGTACATAAAACACATAAATCATGAAATGTAGAAAAGTGAATAGATACCTTTTTCCGATCAGATTCCACGTTGGCCATTTAAGCTGCAAATTCCAGAGTGGTCTGCTCCTTAGATTTTTCCAGTACCAAAGAACTTGAAACGAACTGTTGTGTGTCCTCCTTTTCTGCTTCAGCTCTGCTATCAGTATCAGTAACCTCAGCCATAAAAGCTCTGGCGTTTGACTCCGGATGCGAACTTCAGTCATACGTACCATCTAACTGCTTTGTTAGAAGATACATTCATAAGTAACCCAGCTATTGAAGCTTGATTCCCTGAACTACTGGAATTTTGTCGTCCCTGATTTTGATAGTTCTCAACATTTGGACTTTGACATTCTCTAGCAAAATGTCCCAACCCCTGACATTTGTAACACTTCACCTTTGACTTATCAAACCCAACATTCTTACTCACACTCAGGTTTCTTCCAGTTCTCTTCATAAACCATTTTGCCCTCTGCGTGACCATGGCTAGTTGCCATTGGAGGTCCATCTGCTCTAAATCATCTGGATCTAGCTAATCATAATCCTAGTCCCACAGAGCTGGATAGTTGGTTTTTCCTTGTATGCAGTTGTCGTATGCTGCTACAAACGAACTAGAAGCTTTATAGCTCCTCAGCTGACTTAGCACTCATAGGCATTTTAGTGTAACCTTGAGAAGTTGATTCTGAATTTTGTGATTTCTCTTCCGATTTTCAGAACCCTAAGAATGCCCCACCACTAGATTTTTCAACCTCTACTACATACCTTCCTCTTCTCCATAAAAGAACGTTGTTGCCCCCGACTTCAGTTCACTAGAAGTTGATGATTTTGATTTTCCCAAGTACAATTCAGGATCTTTTACTTGATCAAACTCCCTCTCCTTCTTTTGCAACTTAAAGTTATAGGCCCTCAGAGTTCTAATTACTTCTTCCAGAGTAAGAGTTTCCAACTTTTCTTCATCATGTTTTATCAACGTAGTGTACATCTCTCACTTTGCTGGTAATGCATGAAGAAGCTTTTCAATCTTTTCTGACTCTGGATACTCAACCCTGTGGTTATCAAACTATGTCAGAAGGTGGTAGATACTTGTGATTATGTCATCCAAGGTCTCATTCTTCAGCCCTTTGAAGATAGTAAACTGTTTCTTCAACAATTTAGTCTCCCCTTCCTAACCCTAGGATTTCCCTCATACCTTTTATCCAACGCCTCCCATAGTTCTTTAGAGGTTCGGTGATCTTTAAAGGTGTGCTAAATATTCAAAGGTAATTCCATTCAGATCGACGATAGAGCTCGAATGTCAGCCTCATAAATCTTCTTGTCTTCATGTTTCATATGTTGATAGGACAGAACCTTCAATCTGCACTCGAGCTGTTGTGTTGGGGGAACGTAACCATCATCAATGCATATCCACATACGCATATCGTTGAAACGGGCGAAGTCAACAAATCTATCTTTCCACCGGTAATAGTCTTCTATCTTCATTAGCTTGGGTGGTGAATCGGATTTGCCTACTTCATGATCCATTTCCAAGAACTTATGCAAACTTGACATTCTTGCAAAACTTTTTTGTTCAAGAACGTAACTTATTTAATTTTTAAAATAAATTTTAAAACAAATTCGTACGGACTTAGGTTAATTATGTATGAATTTTAGTTTTAAATTCGTTTTACTAAATTAAGTTTGTTTAAAGTTAAGTTTGAGATCACTAAGTTCGAAGGAACACAAATTCGTGTAACCCTAATTCGTTTAACAAGTTTGAATCAGTCAAGTTCGAGAAAAGTTAAGTTCGAGGTGGATAAGTTCGAAGTAAATCAAGTTTGTGAAACCCTACTTCGAAAATTCTTACAACATCGAATATCTCACAAGTTCGTGAAGGAGCATCTGACAAGTTCGAGGAACCCTAAAAACACCCCTATGTTCGAGCGCCGCAAGTTCCTGAAACGGCCAAAAAATCTACTTTCTCAAAAATTCAGATTAAATCAATATTTTTAAGATTAAAAACAATTATTTCTACTGAAAAATTGAACTAAGATGAATTTTTCCCAAGAAAATTGCTCAAAAAACACTGAAAACTTTGAAAAAACACGTGATTTATCCGTAAGAACGCCAAGAAACCCAATGAATGTTCAACAAAACGTGATGAACACGAAGAACATTCAAGATTGTCTCTGATACGACTTTTAAGGAACCACGTCTACGTATCGGATCAAGGGGCGATGTCGTCTACCGAGTGCAGAAGCCTCGTTAGATGCTTAACGGATCGATCACGCATGGAACACGGAGGCTAACACAATGCCAGCCAATATGACACCAACCCCACACGATGTGTTGCTCTTGAAACTCTCTGAAATGATTTCTAGTTCGCCTGTGCACTTGTTCAAACTCTGAAATCGTATTTCACCAAAAGTCTCTCAGCCCTCAAAATCGTCTAAAGTCCGATTCTCTGAGCTTCGGATTCTATGTTTTCTCTCAAGCTTGACAGAACCTCTGAGCCTCCAAAGATATTGAATTCACAAAGATAAGTTCATTATATAATCATTAAGTTCGTGCATGGCCCAAGCCCACGAACTTACCAAGGCTAAGTTCGTACGAACTTAACCTCCTTAAGTTCGTGACCTCCTCAAGAACTTATTCTCATATGTTTTTGAGCCTATGCCTTAAGAACTTATTCTCATAAGTTCCTACACCTTAAGAACTTATTCTCATAAGGTCTTGAGCCTATGCCTTGAGAACTTATTCTCATAAGTTTATAGCCCCATGAACTTATCACCATAAGTTCTTATCATGCAATCATGAACTTATAAAGCCATTGCATTAACAAGACCCTATCTATTGTAGTACACTATCAATAATAAAACTAGACTGCTGTCGTCACGCCGGATGTACCAACAATTTCCCTAACCTTTTCTTGCAGGATCTTGAATTTTTAAATCTACACTTGCTTCATAACAAGAGTCGAGATCCTATTCATATGAATGCTCAAAGGTGTATTTTCAAGTTTGTTCGCCGCAATCTCACTGTTTCTATCATCTTTCATTTCCAAATGGCATTAGAAGCGAGACAACGTAAGGTTAGTCTACTTGCTCCGAACCAAGATACTTCGGGGCTTGAACGCATCTCGGTTTCAAAAGTTCTTACATCGCCAACGGTCGGAGTAGTTTATCTGAATTCTCAACA
Source organism: Centrapalus pauciflorus (assembly GCA_020465985.1). Classification (NCBI taxonomy): domain Eukaryota; kingdom Viridiplantae; phylum Streptophyta; class Magnoliopsida; order Asterales; family Asteraceae; genus Centrapalus; species Centrapalus pauciflorus. The sequence goes on along the minus strand of JAANYP010001039.1, from coordinate 360,710 downwards.
AAAGAAAGCGCCTATGAGAATAGATGAATTGGAGAAATATTGTGATGCGACTCTTTACATGGTCACGAAAATGCTTATGATCGGAATCGACAATCTTTAAGAAGCATTAAAGCTCGGTACGAGAATTTGGGAACTTAAAGTCGTACTACAACTCATCAGAGACTTCCAAAATGATTTCCGAGAAAAGCTAGAGTACAGGATGACTGTCAGACGTCTTGACCATACTTTGATAAAAGGAAGCTGATCACCAACCTGAAACCAAGATCTGAAAGCTAATCACAAAGGGGGAGAATGTTGGATCTAGAATTTGTGATAGTTTCAGGGTTAAAAATGTAATAAATAAAACTTAGTTTTGTGTTCATTTTGTAAGGTTTCAAAGTTTATTGTAAATGGGTTAAAAGAGGAAAAAGGTCAACCCATGGGTTTCGATAGTTAGATCCATTTACTTGCTTATAAATAGTTTGGTATAGGTCTTCATTTGTAATCTTTTTGGCTAATTGTACGTACGTGATCGAAGTGCAACCTATGGTTTTTCTAGTCCTTAAATATTCTTAGTGTTCTTAATATTATTCATATTGTTCTTCATGTTATTCATATGAATGCTTATATTATTGGATATTGATCGAATGTGGAATGAATGCTTCTAATATAGGAATTACAATTGGTATCAGAGCCTAAAGATTGATTTTAATATGTTTATAAATTTCTGATTTTTGAATATTTTGCTTAAAAATTATGCATTTTTTTTTCTGAAAATTGTGAAAGTTCTTTGGTGTTCTACAAAGAACATCTATGTTTGATCTTTGAGATCGAAATTTTAGAAATGTTTGTGGTTAAATCTCGTTTGATACTATATTCCTTCCGGTGAACATCTTACTGTTTAATCACAAATTCGTGAAAGAAAGCATATTTGATTCCAAAAAAAACATTCAGAATCGTGCTTAATTTCTGTTTAAATTCGCTATTTTTAAGAATTGTTCATCATCTGAGAGTTACAACTCTCAGATATAAATGTGTTGTGTGTTATCTACTTAATTTTTTTTTGTATTCTTCTACTTCATGGTTCATTCGCGAGTTATAACTTGCGAATAACACTGGCTGATACTTACTGGTTTTAATTTGTCTAAGTACATACCACTACATCCGCATGTCCCTACTTGCGGATCACAAAGCACACATCAACACTCCAAAATTTTCCTAAGTTAATTGACACCTACTGTTCACCCGCAAGTTGTAACTCGCGGATCCTCATCATCCGCAAGTTCCTACTTGTGGATCACATAGCAAACTCAACTCGGATTCAAATTATTTTAAGTCCCCCATCCACAACTCCATCCGAGAGTTATAACTTTCGGATCATACTTCATCCGCGAGTTTCCCTTCATATAACATAGAATTTTTCTTGAATCTCACTTAGTGTGTTTGCACAATTAAGGGTATAATCACTTACCGATGTCGGTCTAAAGAAGCTTTCATCATGAACTGCGACACTCTCGCTATGGGATCTGACGTTAGGCCTCCAACTCTGTATCGGGGACGCTACACTATGTGGAAATCCCGTTTCCATGATTTCATTGAACGTCAAGAATTATCTGCTGACATTATAGACTCCACCTACAATGGTTCAGTACAAATCAATCTGCGTCAACCACATCACGCTAATTCTAGAGAAGCGGAACTTCCTAAGATAGTTAATACGCCGGAACAACTCAACCGGATTAAGGCTGATAGGACAGGTCGCTCATTTATCATCCAGGCTGTTCCGGTTGAAATCTACATCAACAATGACAGTTTTAAGACTGCCCGAGTGATGTGGGAGGAAATTAAGAGACAAATGCAAGTAAATGATCGGAATGCCAAACAACGTGAAGCAAATGCTCTAACCAGCTACGATATGTTTTCGGAAATAGATGGAAAACCCTAGAGACAACATATCATCGGTACTGCACGCTGATGAATGAACTCCAAAGAATGGAGTCAACAAATCTCAAGTAGAGCTGAATAGGAAGTTTGTCAATTCACTTAAACCACAATGGAAACAATTTTTCTGGTTGATTCGAGTGATAAATGACATCATCATACATGATCTATTTGATAGTCTCGTAGTCTATCAATATGAAGTCTCTGGCAAGTCTGCACCTAAGAAGCTAGATGAACCCACTACATCTGACACTCTAGCCCTTTTCTTAGATAAGAAATTAAAGTCCTCTAAAGCTGATAAACTCCTCAAAATTTTGTCTGAGTCGTCTGAATCTGATTATGATGATGCCGATAATGATCCTGACACTACTGAACTTCAAAAACAAATTGCATTACTCACTCATGCATTCCATAAGAAGTTTCCCAAGTCATCCAACAAGCTTAGACGTGAGGCGAAGAGTAAAAAGTATGACGACAAGAGGGATGTAGCAGAAAAGCCAAAAGAGGAAGAACGCAAGTCTGATAACGAAGAGAAAGGGTGTTTCAACTGTTGTAAATTGGGACACTTTGCGCGAGAATGTTGACTTCCAAAGCAGAAGAATGAGAACTACTACTAGACGAAGTACAATCTTGCGAAGGAAAGGAATGTTGGTAGAGCTCTGTTCACCGAAGAGGAATACTGGTTAGAAGATATTGACAATGAAGAGGATGCTGCAGATCCTATGCGTTTCATTGCCGACACCCAGCCAGCAGAAGGTGCAAATACTGCACCTTCAGTCTCACTGATGGCTCAAGATGCAAGTTTCAGCAACACATGTCCCTCAATAGATAAAGAGGTAAATTCTCTTCTCGAAGAATTCCTTGCTGAACTAACTGTTTTGCGTAAAGAGGCCAAAAAGCTAAGGTTTGCAAACTGCCCTTCGGGATGCTCGAAATGAAACGTCTGTTTTAAAAAAAAAATAGTGTTACAAGATGGTTTATCTAAGACTAGTACTATGACTAAAGAAGTAACTACTAAATTCTACAAATTAGAATACAATCATCAAGTGCTCAAGTCTAAGAAATCACACAGTGATTACAACTATGATTGTGTCCTGGCTGAGAAAACAAAATTAAACGAAAAACTCAAAGACATGGAAGATAGATTTTACAAACGTGGCCAAACTGATCAAACCATAAATACTGGTCCTAGATGGAATAAATGGTTAACAAACTACATGATCCTCTATATGATATTCAGACACTGGGTTGAGGTTTTAAAATGCCTTATCACAAAACCCTTCCAGAAGTGTTAACCGAAGAAGAAGAAGAAAAACTAGCAAGACCTGATATAAAAGAAATTAAATTGGTTTATAACTTGTTAAATTACGATTCTCTTCACGGAAAACTAGATAAAACATCTCGAGAAGATGAATTTGTTGAATCTAAAGAGATCCCACTTGATCCAAACTTGCCAAAACCTCGTGAATATATACCATATTCTGTTCTAGAACATCAGGCTTCAGATCTAAAACCGAAATTGGAAAATACAACACGAGATTTTGAGCAAGAACGTATAGATTTTATACAGAATATATCAGATCTAGAAGCCAAAATTTCTCGACTTAATTCTTTTATGGCTGACACTTCACTGAATACTGATATATTCCACAACCTTCAGTTAATGTTAAAAGAAACCAAAGAGTTTTTTGATTTAGACAGAAATTTTTTTTAAGAAAAGAGAATTTGTTTAATGAGGCAACACGATAGTTTTCAGTTCGAGAACAAAATTTCAAACTTGATGCAAACTCATTTGACAAAGAACGAGATCAGCATCTAGCCACAATTAAGGAACTAGAATCTCAACTTGTTTCTAATTAACGTAGTTTAGAAAAATAAGTTTCTGTCACTAACAACTCTAAGGCGATAATTTCAACTCCAGCGAGCAACAAAAACTCAATTCTAAGAAAACAACATCTCTTAGAAATAAAGAAAGTCAAAGCCTCGATGATGGTACCTATCTCAGAACATGTTGGCTACACTTCTCAATCTGTTCCCGGAAATTCTACTGCTTCTAGCAATAAACGCAAACAGAATTCTCGCAAACAGAAATCGCACACACAGTCTAGTAATTCAATATCTGTGAAAGCTAACAACCATGTTTGTTTCATTTCAAAAAATCGAGTAAGACCAAAGGGCACACCTCAAAATACGGCATCTAAAGTCAAGAGTCAAGGAGCAGTTTTTAATCTTCAAAGTTTTTAATTTCCAATGTAATAAAAGGTAAACATATGGTTGACTTATATTGTAGTACTGACTTGAATGATTGTAATGTTTCGAACTAAGGTTAAAAACGAATCTAACAGACCTATAAGATATAAGTCTATCTGGATTCCTAAAAATTGAATCTCTGCAAACAAAGACATTAAGTGTAGTATCTCTAAGACCGATGGTGGTTCTCCCATTAAGAACCCTACCATAAACGCTAATCCATCTAGACTCAAATTCTGTACAGTTTGGGCACCAAAAGTCAGATAACTGTCTTACAAACATTGGTTTCTAATCACCTCAGATTTAGACACGTTCCTCATTTTTCAACGGCTTCTGAACACCTAATTCAAAACCCCGCTTTTCAATCTTCACACATTGATCTGTCCTTTGCTGTCAGGCAAACAGTGTGTGGATTCTAGACTCTGGATGCTCGCGGCATATGACTGGCCGACGAGATATTCTGTCCAACTATACGTCAACTGATGGTGGTTTGGTGAAATTCGGCAACAACGCTGTTGCTCGAATATGTGGCTTTGGGGATCTCGAAATGGAAAATCTAAAGATTACTCGTGTCTCCTATGTCCAAGGTATTGGCCACAATCTCTTTAATATTGTCCAACTTTGTGATAAAGGACTTGAGGTCTCCTTCACAGCCACACGATGTAGTATACGATCTCCAACGGGTAAGGAGATTCTCGGCGGCACTAGACGGTCCAACCTATACACCATCAACCTTTCAAAAGTCAAGGTCAACATGACAATTTGTCTACTTTCCAAGGCCACATCTCAACAGCCTTGGTTATGGCACAAGAGATTCTCTCATCTGAATTTCAAGAACATAACCAAGCTCGTATCAAACAAACTCGTAAGAGGACTACCGGAGCTGAAGTTCGACAAAGATCAACTGTGTGTAGCCTGCGAAAAGATTATGATCAAGAAAGCCTCACACAAATCGAAGCCAATCCCCAACACTACACAACCCTTGGAGCATATCCACATGGATTTGTGTGGTCTGATGCGTATTTAGAGCATCAATGGCAAGAAGTATATCATGGTGATGGTCGACGATTTCTCACGCTACACTTGGGTAAAGTTCCTACGCACGAAGGATGAGACGCTAGAATTGATCATCTCATTTCTGAAGCAGACCCAAGTCAACCTCCAACTTCAAGCCCAAACCATTCGTACGGACATTGCAACTTAGTTAAAATAACAAGAGTTAACCACATTCCTACATTCCGTTGGTATCACCCACCAATATTCCACTGCAAGAATACCTCAACAGAACGGAATTGTAGAATGACATAATCAAACTCTGGTTGAAGCAGCCTGCTCCATGATCACATACTCGAAGCTGCCTCTACTCTTCTGGGACGAAGCCATGGACACTGCGTGCTACAGTCAAAATCTCTCCATCATCAACAAATGCTTTGGCAAAGCACCCTATGAGATTATAAACAAACGTTCACCTAATGTGAAACACTTTCGTGTATTTGGTTGCAGGTGTTTCATTCTGAACGACAAAGATAATCTAGATAAGTTTGATGCAAAAGGAGAAGAAGCTGTATTTATCGAACACTCAGAGAACTCAGCCTCCTTCCGGGTGTATAACAAACGGACTAGAACATTTAATGAGAGTATGAACATCACATTCGATGATTTAGATGAGTTCGAGAACGTTTCTGAACACATTAGTTTGGAACCGGCTCCTCAACAACCGTCTCAACCAACTTAGACGTCATATGCATCCACCTCTGCGACACCAATCGGAGAAGATGATCTAGACCTAGATTTCTTATTTGATTTATTATATCCACACTCTAAGTCTAGTCCTAACTCTTATTCTAAATCTGATGCAGATACAAATGAAGTCAGTGCAAGCTCACCTACCCTTGACATATCTGAGCTCATCTACCCTTGACATATCTGAGCCCACCTACTGACATTGCACCTACATTCTTAAATCCTCAACCGGTTCTTCTATTCTTAACCTGAACCTAAGTATAGCCCCAAAACCATCTACACTAGTTGATGTTCCTCAAACTGATTCAACCCCATCTATTCACCCCAATCCGCAGAGGACCTCGTATCGCTTCTACGCAAATGGACTTTATTTCGCCCCAAATCCCAAATCATTATGGATAAGTCCGCTCCGGTTCGAACCAAAAGATCTACCAACGCAGAATGCCTATACGCTGCATTCCTGAGTAAGGTCGAACCCACAACCATAACCGAAGCTCTACGAGATCTAGACTGGCTGAACGCTATGCATGATGAGAGACACCAACTCAAACGCCTACGCGTCTGGAGGTTAGTCCCACGACCAAACGATCGGTCCATCATCGGCACAAAATGGATCATCAAGAACAAACGCGACGAGAACGGGATTGTGATCCCAAAGAAATCTAGACTCGTGGCTGAAGGGTATCGACAACAAGAAGGAATCGACTATGATGAGACGTTCAATCCTGTAGCCAGACTTGAAGCACTTTGCATCTTCCTAGCATACGCAGCACACAAAGCCTTCAAAGTCTACCAGATGGATGTGAAGACGGGGTTTCTCAATGGAATTCTAAAGGAGGAGGTGTACGTTTCTCAACCTAAAGGTTTTGTCGATGAGTCGAGACCATCATATGTCTATGCTTTCGACGAAGCTCTATATGGCTTTAAACAAGCACCTCGGGTATGGTATGATAGTCTAACTGAGTTCCTACTCAATTCTGGTTTCTCCAAAGGTACGGTCGACAGAACCTTGTTAATACGACATCAAGGTAATCACTTTCTACTTGTTCAAATTTACGTAGATGACATCATTTTTGGATCCACAAAACCTTCACTCTGTGAAGAATTTTCAAAAGTAATGGAATCGAGGTTCGAGATGAGTAAGATGGGGGAAATGAACTTTTTCCTCGGACTACAAGTCAAACAACTTCCTGACGGGATTCTTATAAACCAGTCAAAGTACATCCATGATCTCCTAAAGAGATTTAAGATGGAAAATGTACGTCTATGAAAACTCCCATGTCCATTTCCTCAAAGCCTGATGTCGATCCAATGGGTGAACCCACTGACATCACGGCTTATCGAGGAATGATTGATTCCTTATTGTATTTAACTGTAGTAGAAAAGACCTAATGTTTGCTAAATGTCTTTGTGCTCAATTTCAAGCCGACCCTAAAACGAATCTTACGTTATTTAAAAGGCACCCCTGACCTTGGTCTCTGGTATCCGAAAGGAACCAGTTTCGAACTAACTGCCTACTCAGATGCAGATCATGCAGGTTGCAAACATGACAGGAAGAGTACATCGGGGTCACATCCAGTTCCTCGGAGACAAACTGGTAAGTTGGGAATCGAAGAAACAATACAGTGTTTCGCTGTCTGTCGCTGAAGCAGAATACATTGTTGCCGCAAGTTACTGCTCACAACTGTTGTGGATGCACACTTAACTCCGAGACTACAGTTTCTGACTTAGTCGGATTTCCATCTATTGCGACTCCATGAACGCCATAACCATAACTGGTAACCCTGTACAACAGGTACCATTTTATAAAAGATCACGTTGAAGAAGGTACCATAGAATTACATTTCGTAACAGAAAATCAGATAGCCGAATTTTTCACAAAACCATTGGATGAAAAACATTTTAAGTTTCTGGTGAACAAGTTAGGTATGCTGAATTTGTTTAAATAATATATTTTAAAATGCAACATTTCTACAAAGTTTTTTTTGCCTTCTTAAAAGATAGATTTTCTTTTCGCTAATGTTACATTTTATGATAACTTATGTTTCGTGTTTATAATATTTAATTCTAATGGTTGTGTTAATTTTAACTTTTCTGTCGTACTTTATCGGGAGGCATCCAGGTAAGTCTCTGAGTGTTTAAACTTCCATTTATGCACACTCGGAAGGGGAGAAAGTGAGTTAATTAAATTGGTGTGTTTATTTTTAATTGGTGTGTTTAACATTTCTTATTAAGTCTATTTATTTTTTTAGCTTAAGTGTATTTAATTTTGTTTGTTAGTTTATTTAAAAGAAAACCTAAAGCGAGTTAATTAAATTGATGTGTTTACTTTTAATTAGATGTGTTTTACATTTCTTATTAAGTCTATTTATTTTTTTAGCTTAAGTATATTTAATTTTGTTTGTTAGTTTATTTAAAAGAAAACCCAAAAAGAATTTTCTTTATTTTATTTTAAGTATGTTAGGTTATTTAATAAGAAAATCCAAAAAAAAATTATTTTTTGTTTGTTTATTAATTTTTGGTTAACGTATTTTAATTAAGTTTATTTTAAAAGATTTATTTTCCTTATATATTGTTCTGCTATATTTTCCTTTCAATTTTAAAATCTTTTGGGTTTTATCGGTGAAAGTGAAAAGAAGAAAAATGAGAAGATATTTTTTAGTGGGCATGGGTCGGCTTCCCCAACCGGGTTAGGGGAAAACCGGATTTTAAATTTATTCAATATATAGCCGCCCATTTCTATTTTTCACCTTCTCCTTCTTCGTCTTCTTCACCTCAAGAACACACAATGAAAGAACTCAAAAAATTTTCAACTGTTTCATCATCATTCAGCGATTTTGAAGTATTTAAAGCGTTATCGTCCATAAAAGTGAGTTTAAATCATGTTTTTACACTTTATATACATTTCTTAGTTAAAAATGTGATCTGAATCATCCATTATAAGAGGTTTTTCAGTCTGAAAATAGCTTTTCTTTGACATTAAGGAACCGAAAGGGTTTTTGAAAACCAACTTTTCGATCCAAAAACTTAAGGCCGAAAAGTTGTTTGTGGGTTTTTAATATTTGCATAAGTCCTAAACCTGCGATTCACACTTTGTCCACGAGTAGCAACTCGCGGATAAGCTGTCATCCGCATAGCATCAAAATTTGTCTAAGTATCTAATGCCTTATCCGCGAGTTGCAACTCGCAGATAATACTTCATCCGCATGGTGAGACAAATTTTTCTAAGTTAACAATGGCAAATGACTTTTTGTCCGCGAGTGATAAACCTAGATCCGCACAAACATAAGTAAGGACTAAAATTTTCCAAGTAAAACATGTAGGTATAGTTATACCCGCAGGTTACCACTCGTGGATGTCTCTCCACCCGCATGTCACCTTCAAGAACAAATGTTTGAGAATTTCTAAGTTAAACCTGAGATCAAAATCCCATCCGCAAGTTTCAACTTGTGGATAATACTTCAATCGTAGGTTGGGGTACATCATGACTTAGAAATAATTTTAAAATCTAAACTTTCACTCAAAGGTTCATCCGAGAGTTGCAACTCTCGGATGACACTACATCCGCAGGTTTTACTAAAACTTTCTAAGTCTGCTTTTTCAAAAGTGTTGAGCTCACTTGAAAGTTCACTCGTTCAGGGATTTTTAATTCTCGTCTTAGGCTGTTTCTTGTGAATTAATCTGAGTTGGGACTAGTCTTGCAAACTTTGGTTCTTCAGATGGACTTTTCTTACCCAGAAGTCTTCTGTAGAAGCCCTTTAACAAATCCGTTTAATTCTATCACACGCCTAACACAAGAAAAATATCTGAACAAGTAAATTTTTCACTGCAAATACATATCTGACTTTTAATTGTTTTGATAGGTAGAATGGCATCTCACTCTCACCCTGGAGAATATGTACCTCCCCCAAGCCCTCAACACTCAAACCCTAACCAAGAATTCGATGAGGAAATCACCTCGAGATCTTCCCATGACAAATGTAGCTCCCCATTAAACCAAATAATTTCCTCCTTGACCCATCTTTCCTACATAAATCAGAGGAAGACCCAGCCATCCGCTAATCAAACCGCGTAGTCGAAGAAATCCTTATGGGCCATCGAATCTCGTATGACGTAACCAGCAGACCCAGACCCTGTCCACCACAAGTCTATGTCTAGCAATTCTTGCATACCCTCACCTATCACTCCGATCCAAACAACGATCATATCACAGGTGACATCGAGGACCACACCATCAAAATACCCTTCAAAAAATTTTCTCAGATCCTACGCCTCCCTCGTCGCCGTGACTTCCCAGGGCGTCCTGAATACGACGACGAACTGTCTGAGGAATAAATCGCCGGGAAATCGAACAGATGGGTTATGATGGTCACTTCCATAAAGCCTCAAAATTTATCCGTCGCAAGTTGTTGGGCCACTGGTACTACATGTACTCCATCCTCGACCGATGCCTAACTCTCTAAGCCTCTGGAGCCAACAGAGCAAGTCTACGAATTCTTCGGATAATTCATAGTCTCGCATATAACCGCCACCATAACTATGCCTGGACTTTGTGGACCGAATTAATCGAGGCATTAAGGCCAAAGGGATGTGCCGAGCAAGAAACTTTGTTACATCACAGTGATTTCTACAACTCATTGTATCTAACTGCATGAATCACATCCCGGATATCCGATGCAGAGATCATGAAACCGGGGTGAGAGACTTTCTAATAAAGTACTTTCTCGATCCTATCTATCCCCCGGGGATCCAAGTCAGGCCACTTCCATAAGAGCTTCTAGCTTACGCAGATCCAGAATCTTAGGCCATTAGGCAATATTTAGAGAGATATGCTCCTATGGCACAACCAGAACCGGGTGTGCCTACTCAAGGAGCCAACCCCGATTTGTTAGGTCTAGGGGGAGAGTAGAGGGAAAATGAAAATGAGAGGGGCGATGCGGGTAAAGGGCCTGAGATAGATGAAGCAGGAGATTGGGAAAGTGAGGAAACGCACACTGCAAATCTTTCACCTCTAAATATATCATCTCCTAATAATGATGATGATGATGATGCTACTCTCACGGCTCAAATTCCAACTCGTTCTCTCGCAACTTTGCGAGAAATAATCAAGAGTCGAGGGGGAGTTAGGAGAATAGCAGAGAGTACCGAGCCAGAAACAAGTCGGACCGCCACATCTGCTACTTTCATTCATGTGTCGGGCACCGGTATTGAAGGGCACACCACTAGGCCAGTAGTGCATGCACAAACCCCATCCAGCCACTCACCATTTTCTCAGCAAGCCGGTGTTTCATTTTTACATGGGGATCAAGCACATAATCTATCTGCGGCTCGTTTGGAGTCTGCGGATATCGAACAAGGACGACAATGGCCCACTCGCCGCCATCATTTCTTGCACAATCTAGTTTAGAGGCTGTTGATATTGAAAAATCTTTGGCTAAGACCCTTGAGTCGATTCAAACACAACGTCTGTGTGACGCTGTCAAAACACTCGGAGCCATTCAGACTCAAAGTGCGCCGGCGATGCTGAGTGGAAGTCCTGTCATGGCCACATCAATGCCAACCATGAGCACAGGCCATCAAGGGATCTTTTCGATGTCTCTCGAGATGCAAACGGAGAGCCTACATGGCCTCGGTTTACACCCGGATTCAGTATCCAAAACCGAGTTTGCTGAGTTTAAGGCGCTCACGTCACAACAATTAAGTGACATGTTCACCATCATGACTCAGCAGCCGGTAATTCCTCAAGCTCCCACTCTAGATGAAGCCAAGCATACCTTCGACTCCCTACTTAAAGCTTCATCAAATCTTTCTTCAACAAATGCTCTTCTTTTGGAAATATTGAACAATGAAGCCTCCGTCTCCTCATCTGCCACATAAACAAACCCCCTAGTTACTCAAATGGGCGAGCAGTTAAATGTTATTGCTGAATCTTGTAATGTTGCTACCCAGGGTAACAAGAGAATGCATGATGATCAGGATGATCCTGATCACCATGAGGGGGAGAAAAGTGCAAGAGCCGCTGGCAATGCTCCAATAATTTTCAAAGAGTCATCTCCGCCAAGTCCAAATCAATCTACACCATTTCATCAAGTCGTGCCCTAGCAAGCCAAAGCTGAATTCCAGTTTGACCGTCGTTCCATCAAGGATATTTAACCCCTCATATGTTATCTTATTTGAATCTGATGAAGACGAACACGAAACAAGAGAAGTTCAGCTAAAAGAGTCACTACTCATTGAATATGTTGGTGAAGAAGGGGTAGATCCACAAGATTTTGAATTTGAACTCCCTTCTTATGATCCAGTATCACCATCTCCTTCTCCATCTCCAGTACAAATGCCAACGCCAGTTCCATCTCCAGCTCCAACTCCGTCAGTCCAACAAGCCTCCAAAAGTCCTTTGGTAATTCCAGACCAAACTTTCGAGCCTGTTGTATCTACAACGGAATATCCTATCTTCCAAGAGCGATCTGATGTTCCACCTCTTGCCTCTGTTGCTCCCAACGTTCTCAAAGAAATCACAAGGCTGCAAGCGAGAACGTTTGGAGGTGCTAGTTCTTCTAAAAAACGAGAAGAATGACACACTGAAAGGCTAACTCCCCAAGCCATTGATTAACTTGATGAAGCAGAGGTTAAGGAGCTCATATATGGATGAGAAGTATAGGAGGATGTTCGTCCGTGAGTTAAAGACTATTAGAGCCGACCCAATCTGGTCCGTGGAAGGAATGGAGTAAAGGGACAGATCCGTCAATGTTGTGATGATCGGAAATATAAGAAAAAGCAAAGAATCAGATAGAAGTCGGTCACCAATCGCTAAAGTCTTAAAGATCAAGTTTGACAACTTCTTAAGCATATTCTATCCTATCTTTGAAGTTGAACGGGAATATCGAACGATATCTACTTTTACAGAAATTGATTTGCCTAACCCTTTTTTGCAGGATCTTGAACTTTTATATCTACACTTGCTTCATAACAATAGCCGAGATCCTATTCATATGAATGCTCAAAGGTGTATTTTCAAGTTTCTTCTTAGCAACCTCACTCTGTCTATCATCTTTGATTTCCAAATGGCGTTAGAAGTGAGACAACGTAAGGTTAATCTACTTGCTCCGAACCAAGATACTTCGGTGTCACACCGCGTTACCCCGGTTGGCAACGAAGCGTGACGTCGTGGAAGCATAGTCAATATCAAGTGAACGACCACTATATGGACGTTTTCAAAAACACATTAATACAACTTCAAAATATAGAAATGTTTTACATAGCCCGAATAAAATGACGAGTAGTTCGCAAGTTACAGAGATTTAAATACATAATTAATTTAACAAAAATGATGCAAATAAATCTCCGAGTTTTTGAAAATGATGCGACTCCAAAATGAACGGAAGCCTTGACATGCTTCTGATGCTTTGCACGTGCCTTATTTACCTGAAAATACAAGCTAAAATATGTCAACAAAATTGTTGGTGTGTTCATAGGTTTACACGTAAATATGACTTGTATGGACATCAATAGTTGAGTTTGAATTTATAAAACATAAATTCCATGTTATGTATCACATAAAACCATCATGCAACCGAAACTTAACTATGAGTTGCCCTGTGCAGTATTCCCCAATGTAATACCGTAATGTTAAATATATATGCACCCCTTAGCAGTTGGAGCGACCAACCTAGGTGGGGGACATTAATCCCGATAGATATATCCATAATATATTCGCGCTTACATAAAATGTAACTAACGGTTCATGATCTGAGGGCTGATGGAACCACATGTGTAATACATAATTCAAAATGAAGTAGTATGTGTGTCCATATTAAAACGTAGCATGTATTTTACCCCAAAACATAACTGTGTCAAAATAGGGGCTATGAAGACTCACCGTATGTGTGATGGCAAAGAGAGCGTAAAAACGATTATTTTTGTGTTGCTGATGAGTGACGACACCCGACGCTTTTAACTGATTCCTAAATGATATGAGGGACTTAATAACTCCCATATATATATATATATATATATATATATATATATATATATATATATATATATATATATATATATATATATATATATGTATGTGTAAAGGTTTTTATGTTTTAAATCACCCAACTTTATAAGTTTATTAATAAAACTCACTTAAAACGTCAAGTTTATATATATATATATATATATATATATATATATATATATATATATATATATATATATATATATATATATATATATATATATATATATATATATATATAATTTTCCAGCTTTTAAAAGGTTTTACGGCCTACTTTGTGGCTGTTTGCGACCAAGCTCCAAATGATTTGGGCTTTGGTTTTAATAGACATAAAACAACTATATTCAAAGAATTTTTAAAGTTTAAGAACGACCATTTTTCGAGGTTTTTAGGTTCGGGAAAAAGCTCGTTAAAAACCCTGTGTAGGTCATTTTTGAGCTATCAAACTTTCGGGTTCCCAAATAATATTTGGGGGTTCTAAGCTCCATATTAAATTACGAAAACATCCAGATTCTTAGTTAAGACATAGATCTAATGTTTGAGACAAGAATCAACTCATTTTGTTAAGTTATCAATTAGTTATGATTTTTCAAAGTCGACGTAATATTTCTGCCGAAAATCCGGATTTCATAACCTTGAAACAACTTGTGATCTTTGTTGTTTATTCAAAATTCACATGTATAAAAGGCTATGAAACATATTTAAATAACTTGTTTTCATATTATTTATACTTACATTATGTGTTTATATATTTATAAACACAATTGAATAAAACAAACTTAAAAACAAAACTAGTGATTTATAAACTTGAGTTGTTATGAAACTTGTTGTTGTTGGTGATTATATATATTATGCAAGACTTATATAAAGATAAATATAAGAGATTATAAGTTAGCATTTACTTACTTTGGGGTATTACGAGTATGCAAACTAGTAGAGGTTGAAACTCTTGAAAGATTTCACCCAAAAATACTTGAAATGTTGCAAGAACACAAAGTTGCAAATGTTGGCTTGGTTGTGGCCTCTTGGCCGGATTCAAATAGTGAAAGAGGAGAGAAATTTTTTGGTGTTTGAAGGTGCAAGAATGAATAGAATAGTTGGTCTTCTATTTATAGAGGAGTAAAGGTGTTTTTAATTGTGAAAGAGTGGAGGATGGAGTGCAAATCCTTCCAAGGATGTTGCAAAAAGTTGATGGCAATTGATGTTGATTGTGCATGGGTGGTGTATTAAAATAATGAAGTCCGCACCTATGTTTCTAGCCTCCTATGGCCGGCCATATGCATGGTATTTCCATGTATTCTCATCTTTTGTATAAATGTATTTAGAATGTATTCTTGTATTTTCCCTTTTTTTTATTTTCATAAATACTTTTGAATGCTTTTGTTTAATGAATTGTTTTAGTCTTGCATAATTAATGTTAAGTGTATTAATGCATGATTAGTGTTACTAATCTTAATTTAATTATGTACTTAGTTGAATTAGTCCATCATATCGCAAATTGATCGGATGAATTAATTTGCCGATTCATCGCACCGATGAAATTGTTTATAATTGAATTGAATTTCCTTATGAACTTTGTTAATCACTTTGATTAATTGCTAATGACCACTGATTAGGTTATAATTTGCTAATAAATACTGTTTAGGTCATAGTTGCTAACCTGGTTTAGTGTCGGATGTTACATTCGGGGCTTGAACGCTTCTCAGTTTCAAAAGTACTTACATCGCCAACGGTCGGAGTTGCCTATCTGAATTCTCAATGATACTTTGACCAAAGGAAGCTGATCACCAACCTGAAACCTAGATCTGAAAGCTAATCACAAAGGGGGAGAATGTTAGATCTAGAAGTTATGATAGTTTCAGGGTTCAAAATGTAATAAATGAAACTTAGTTTTGTGTTCATTTTGTAAGGTTTCACAGTTTACTGTAAATGGGTTGAAAGACCAAAAAGGTCAATGCATGGGTTTGGATTGTTTAGATCCATTTACTTGCTTATAAATAGTTTGTTATAGGTTTTCATTTGTAATCTTTTTGGCTAACTGTACTTACGTGATTGAAGTGCAACCTAAGGTTTTTCTAATCCTTGAATGTTCTTAGTTTTCTTGATATTATTCATATTGTTCTTCATGTTATTCATATGAATGCTTATATTAATGAATACTGATCGAATGTTGAATGAATGCTTCTAATATGGGAATTACACATTAAAAAAATGCATTACATCCATTTGAAATATCTCCATGCTCTTGTGAGCAGCATAGCCTAGAAACAAATGATTTGTTTCTAGCCTGGCCACTGGAGCAAGTTCCTCATCATAGTCAATTCCTTTTCTTGTCTATACCCTTGAGCACCCAGTCTTTCATTGTTTTTAATGACATGACCCTGCTCAACCATTTGGTTTTTGAAAACCCATTTAGTGCCAATAATAGTTTTCCCTTTACGCATAGGGACAAACTTCCATCCTTTGTTTCTCTCAAACTTATTGAGTTCCTCTTGCATTGCAATGATCCAAGTGGCATCTTTCAGTGCATCGTCAACTTTCTTTGGCTCCGTTAGGGACACAAAACTTGAAAAAATACCAAAGTTTCCAAGACTGTCCCACCTTGTTTGCACACCTTTGTTGATGTCATCAATGATTTGATCATTTGGATGACACTTGATCCACTTAGGATCAAGTTTCAATGACGAATCGTCGGAATTAGTTTTGTTTATAGCAGGTCTCGTAGAGCAGCTCTCAAGACTTTCAGACACACTGACATATTGAGTCCGTTTATCCGTTAAGAATGAACGATTGTTGTTGAACATATCAATTGAAGATTCAGGAAAATCAACATTTATTGGTTCTGGACATGGTACATTAACTATATATGTGCACTTATTCACACAGGGTGCACCAATGTAGTCATCATCATTTCCATTGTGGTTAACAGGTTCCACTCTGGGTGATGTGGATGCTTTTAAGTCCTTTTCTTCAGCATTCGAATGCATAAGATCAACTAAACTGAAATCTCCTGGAACTGATTCAGGAGCAGCTTTGGGTGAAGGATTTCCAGACACTTCAAAGGTGACATTTATGGGTTCAAATTTGGCCAGCTGATCCCTTTGGTTGAAAATGAAAATAGCTTATATTTGGCTTTGGGTTCAAATTTGGCCAGCTGATCCCTTTGGTTGAAAATGAAAATAGCTTATATTTGGCTTTCTTCCTTTGAGTAACTCATAATGAGTTTTATTGAAAATCCTTACCACTAAGGATCTGTTTTGAGTGAAACAAGCAGTGTTGACAGCTTCAACCCAAAATGATGAAGGGAGACCTGATGCACACAGCATTGACCTAGCAGCTGCTATGAGAGTTCTGTTTCTCCTTTCAGCAACTCCGTTTTGTTGTGGAGTCCTTACAGCTAAAAAGTATTAAGAAATTCCCTTTTCTTCACAGAAATCCTTAAGGGTACTGTTTTTGAATTTTGTACCATGATCACTTCTAAGATGTTTGACTTGGGCAGAGTTCAGAACTTCCATCTCTTTGATAAATCCAATAATTTCTCTGGCAGCCTCTCCTTTGGTCTTTAGAAAGATTATCGAAGTGTAGTTGGAGAACAAATCAACCATTACTAAGGTATATCTTCTACCTCTTAGACTTGAGACATTAACAGGTTTAAACAAGTCCATGTGGATTAAGAAGAAAGGTGTATCAATGGAGAAATTATGCTTAGATTTAAAACATGTTTTTCATTTCTTACCCTTCTCAAAAGCTGTGCAGAGTTTGTCCTTAACAAAGTTATAGAAGTCAAGCCTTTTACTAACTCTTTCATACAGAGTTTGTTGATATTCTTGAAGTTCAGGTGTGATTGCCTTTTGTGCCAGAACCAGTTGAGGTCTACATTGCTCCTTGAGATGAAACAGGTCTTAGTTGTTTGATCAACAGATTTCATGTTTACAATGTACACTGCATTCTTTCTTTGTTCACAGAACACAACTTTTCCATGAGGATCCAATATGTACCCTAGGTGCTCATCAAAATTTACCTTATAGCCAGTACCACATAATGTAAGGTCTACCACTACTAGATCTATCTAGACGCGTATCCGTGAACGAGTGCGGAATCCTCGTTAACGGTTAGACGGACAACTCTCAACCACGAAACACGGAGACTATTAGACGCTGAACGAACGACACACGAACGATCCTACGAACTAATTCTCTCCGAAACTGACCAAAAGCTGATGATAAACTCGAGATCGCCATAAGCTTAATTCCTCACGAATTCTGCTAAAAGTCTGCTAATGACTCGAGTCTATCCCTAATTATAGACCCTGATTCGAGTCTGATGTGGGCCAAACTCGAATCTGGCCCAAGGCCCATTCGAGTCTGTCCACAATGACATTCTCGAATCTGGGCACATTCGAATCTAAGGCTACATTCGAATCTATCACAGATTCGAATGTCTACCCTTATTTGATTCGAATCTAGCCAAATCACTTAAACACCTAAGTGATGAAACTTATGTTTTCACTTATGTTTGAGTTAATCTTTGAACTTTATGTTTGAACTTCTTGTAATACGTTACATCAAGTTCAAACACACAATCAATAACAGTCAAACATATATAAACATATATATCAAAACACTCGAAAACTCTCAATACTCTGAATATTACTTAAACCAGAATGTTAGATCGATTAGACTGCTATCGTCACACAAGGTGTACCAACAGACTCCCCCTTGACGATAGCTTCTAATTATTTACATCAAGTTCAAGTGCTAGAACTATATATACTACTGCCTGCATATAATCCAGCATCTATACAAACTTTAACTACCTTCTGAAACTTCCTGGCTTCAGATCTCCATGATTCAGTAGAGAAGATAGGCTGATCATGTAGCTTCTTCAGGATGTCCTTTGATAGATTTATCAAATGCAATGGATTATATACCTTCAAAATGACCTTCTCGTCTTGATCCTCCATCATGGCTTCAGCAGTGTCAATCTCGAGGTACCACCATTTCATGTTGCTCAAAATATTTTGTGGCATCGATTTCATTGGAACCTTTTTCAGACATTTGACTGGCTTGTAAATCATTCTGGCCCAAGGTCTTCCAGTATGAGGATCTATCCTTGATCCATCCTCGACCCTTTTGCCTGATCTCGGCTTAAGCCTCTCAAACTTTCCTGAACGACCCTCTTTTCTTATTATTCTTGCCATGACTTCAGCGTACGGGTCTTCGCCTATACTAATCAGTTCCTTCCATGCTAGTTCCTTAACTTCAATCTTGGGCAGTGAGTTGAACGCTTTCAGTGTCCGCCTCATGTATTGAAGGCCATCTCTTCTTTTAAAAATAAACAGTTGCAGTTCTCTGTCAAAGAACCAGCTAATAATCCCTCCTGAGAAGTTTACAGCACCAGGAACTCTCATCTTCTTTTCCATCTTCAGCTGATCTTTCTTCTCTTCCTTCTTAAACCAAAGATTTATCAATTCAGCTCTAGATGGCTCTTTCTCAGCCTCTTCAAGTTCTTTGTCTTCAACTGTGGCTACCTTGATGTAGTCTATATCAATCACATTATGGTTTTGGCCCTCATACAGTTCCGTGACAGGTTGTGAATTGATTATGACCTCATTGACATGATCGTCCTCATCATCTAACACTTCATCATCTGATTTCCAGTCAATGACGTCCTCTGGAATGAATTCACCTTCTTCCAACTCTTCGACGTCATCTTCAAAATCAAACTCCATAAGCTCTTCCTCAATGTCTTTCAGTGCATCTATCATGTCACTATCTAAAGCCCTTGAAGAACCTGCTTCTCCTCCTGCTCCTCCTACTTCTCCTCCTAGACTAGGCTCCCCCTCAGATTGAGCAGTCTGAGCAGCAGAAAAATCTACTGGCTCATCCTGTCTATTAGGGCTGGGATCATCGCCTTGATTATCTTCATCATCCTCATCTCTTGGCCTTTGTACATTCGGATCTTGGCACGATGTCTCCCCCTGAGCCTGTATATTTTTCATTAACTGCTCGATTAGGGAGCGCATCGCCCTTAACTCTTCGGTCTGATCGCAGACGAACGTCTTCAGCTCAACATTCTCTTCCTGGATTTTTTCTACCGTCTTCTTTAATTCAGCATTTTCATTATCTAGATTTGCATTATGTGCCTGAATTTCACCCATTGCCTGTGTTAGGCTCAGGATTTGAACGTGTTGGAAGTCCACGCGAGCTTTGAGCTGCATAAACCTCTGGTTGTCAGCGTAGGCGTCCGAAGTAGATGGAATTGATTGTATGGGAGCTGGGATGAATGGTGGTGGAATATATGGCTCATGTTGAGGTGGTGGTGATGGTGGAGCGGTGTCTTGTGGTTCTTGAGTTTGAGGTTGAGGTTGTTGTGCATCGGACGCTGAGGATGTCCCTTGCATAAACCTGTGACGCTTGGCCCGCGGCCTAGTCACCAATGGAGCAACTTCCTCCTCTTTGAAGTCCGATTCTTCAGATTCCCTTGCTACTCTCCTTCTCGAGGCCTCTTCATTGATAACTACGACTCTTGAGCCATAAGTTTCTTTGCGAAAGCAAGAGTTAGTAGCTTGAGACTCAGGAGCTTCAACTTCAATCTCCTCCATTTCTTCCGACTCTGATTTAGATGATGTCAAACCTTTATCAGCCCTTTCTGGCTCATACTCTTCCACATCTCTAAATACATCTTCTTCTCCTTCTGGTGGACTGAGCAATTCACCAACTAATGCTGTAGCCACATCTTCGTTTGCATGAGGCCCTGCCTCCCAAATTTCATTAAGCGTCTCGCATAGCTGTTCAGTTGCTCTCGGAATATTTGAGGGCCCGACTTCTTGAACATTTGATGGGCCGGCTTCTTGAACTTCTGGTTGGTGACTTGTCGAAGGCCTTGATGCCTGAGTTTGACTCGCTGAAGGTCTTTGTCGACGTCTCTGAGCACGCGTCTGCTGTTGTTGTTGACGTTTTTGTGGTTGTTGTTGCGGTTGAAACTCAACGACCCCTGCCCAGTTGGCATCTTCCGGGGCTTGAAACTCCCTATCCAAAATTGCTCCAAACAATGGACGCTCAACAGGAACAGCTAACCTTCCTCGGTGTGAGGAACAATCAGCGAAAATCCTTTTGTCCAAGATGGCAACACTTTGAAAGTCATTTGTCAGCGGCAAGTTCGGCAAGAAGTGCCTTATCAACATCATAATGAACCTTGGATAGAGCAAAAACTGTTGATTCTCGGGAGCGGATATCTGATGAACAAATTCCGAAAAGATCATCTCCGAAAAACTATATGGGCGATTATACACCATAGCGACGATCCCTGACTGAATTTTTGCCACAATATAGTCGAACCCTGCTTTCTTCGCAGCAAAGCACACCATAAACACATGCGCCAGAAACCTCCACTGCCCGATCAACCCACTCTTCATATATGACACTTTCGTCACATCGAGGCTGTACCCCATTCTTTGAAAGGCCGTTTGCCTTATACTTAAAGGAAATTCTATTGGACCAGCTTCTTCTTCCTGAGTGCCCAGCTGCAGCACTTGACGAAGCATATCAGCCGAAAATACCAATTGCTGTCCTTCAATACGAGTGCGTAGAACTGTCGGAGTGACCGAGCAGTCTACCTGCAAATGATCGTAAAATTGATGAATGTAGGGTAACACAAGCTGCACATTATGCCACAGTGCATGTCCGATCCTTGATTCAGCGAGAAAATCAAGCACTTGACGGAATCCCTGCGCCTCAGGGAGATTCAGATCTGGATGAAGCACCATATTGTGCTTAGGAACAAACGCTCGAATAGCCATTTCTGCACAATAAACAAAACCATTAGATTCAGTAAAATCAATAAACTTGTTTAAATTTAAATCTGTTTTATTTTGAACTTGTTTAAGTACAAAATCCAACACAATTAAATTTCTACAGGTTTAGTAACATTTAAATTAAATAGTGCAAATAATCAATAGATTCGAAAGTAACATATTCGAAGTGTCCCTATTCGAGTGTAGTGGACAGATTCGAATTGTCCCTATTCGAGTGTAATGGTCAGATTCGAAGGTCATGGTCATCTCGAATCTAATGACAGATTCGAGAAACCCATGAACAGATTCGAATCCCATGAACAGATTCGAACGGCCGTATTCATTCAAGGACCAAAAATCTCTTGATTTTAACCTTTATGGACTTAGAAAATTACATTCATTAGTCCTACTCGTTACTAATCACAGAAATATGCCTTTAATTTGATTGTTTATCGGCCCAAATTTGGTAATTTTGTAAAAACCCTATTTTGACCCTTAAACCTTCAAAATTCGATGATTTTGTCTAAAATTGTGTATAATACTACATAAATCTTGTACAATCATGTTGATTATACCTAGGTACAGTAGTATAATCGAACCCACAAGCTTTAAACTCGATGAAATGTCGTTTAGGAGAAAAGCGATAGATTCGAAGATAGATTCGAAATCGCTGAAGATAGATTCGAGGAAGTAAATTCGAAAACAGTAAGAAGTAAATGACTTCACTGTTGACCTATATATACTACCAACCTTCGAGTCTAAGGTTAGATTCGAATCTACTGACAGATTCGAATCCTTCCACTTTCGATTCTGTCTTAAACTCGAAACCCCCAAACACTTAGAAAAATTTCGAAAATTTTTTAATTAACTTCAACTTTTTCAACCTTTTTCTACGGTATTTTTGTAACAAGATAAACTATGCCAACTCTTTTACCCTAAGGACAGATATTTCACGCAATGTTTATTTTATCCAACTTGGAATGCACCCTCAGTAATTTTTGACCTTTTACCTAAGTAAAATTTAGAACTAAAATAAAATAAAATAAAATAAAATAAAATAAACTAAGGTAAAAATAAAATAAAATAAAATTTTGACTAAAAAATTTATTCTAGACTTAAGCTAAACTTAACAAATTTAAAACCTAAGCTAAAAATTAAACAAAATCTTTTTGATGAGTACAGTCTAAGAAAGGTTCAATCAGATAGCGATGTCTGATACTTACTTTCAGTACTTGAGCTTTCACACTTAGGAATTTTTGATTCCTTTGATTATTTGTCGTGACATACCTATTTAGCCGATTGTTGGTATTTTACCCCGTTAAGCACTCTACATTTCGGAACATCTCTTGGCATTTTTATTTATCAGGAAATTATCTTACGTGACTCAGACATAGACATACTTTTATGATCAAGGCACACAGACAAAGATTCTAACTTGTTGGTAATTGCAAACTTTCTTTAAAAGACAAACATCGGACACAGGTCTGTATATTCATACAACAAAGTGTCTTAGTTTGACTTAAGGTTTATTTTTAAAGTTAGCAGACAGCGGTGACAGGTCTGTACTAACGTACAACAAAGCGACATATCAGCTAACCCGAATCTAAACAGAGACAACAGGTCTGTACTTACGTACAACAGAGTTGCATGTTTTCGACTCTCAATGTTATATGATATTTCTATTCTATCCATTTTAAGATGTATTTGATGTTGCCATACATCCCCAGAAAGTTTGCATACCTCATTTAGACTCAAAGCTTGTATGTCTTGTACATAAAAATTAAGACCGATTGGTCATACATCTAAGTTAGTGACACGCTTGACTTTTTCTAGAATATTTTATTACCCTTGAGATTCCCTATATGTATTATGCCTACCAACACATCAAACTAAATAGAGTATAACACTTAGAATTTAGTTGCATTATGTGTGAAAGCCTAAACACTTAGAGTTTGTAACGACTGTGCTAATTTTCGTCACTTTGAACCTATGTATGTAAGACTTAACTCCTTTTCTGATATTCTCTTTTTTTGTATTTTTATAATTTTCTCTCTTTTTTCTTTTGTTTTTAAAAGACAAAGCAGTAAAATAAGCTAACCTACTATCTTACTAAAATTAGAAACTTACTAGAAGTAGAAACTTTCCTAAATTAGCAGATTACTGTAAAGAAAGAAATACTATGACTCTAGAAGAAATTAAACTTACTACTACTAAGGCCAAATTACTCAGGGTTGCGCATTCCATTCAGTTGAATTAAATACTCAAACCGTGACTTATCAAACGCTTTGGTAAATAAATCTGCATTATTATCTTATGTTGCCACTTTTACCAGTTTGATTAAGTTCTTTTCAGCACAATCACGAATAAAATGATGTCTTATGTCTATGTGCTTTGTTTTATTATGTTTAACTGGATTATTAGTTATAGCAATAGTAGACTGGTTATCTATCCTAATAGGAGTTTGAGTGTAAGTCAAACCGTAATCCCGCATTTGTTGTTGTATCCACAGAACCTGTGAGCAGCAACTACCAGCAGCAACATACTCGGCCTCGCACGTTGACACGGCTACCGATGTTTGTTTCTTGCATTGCCAGGACACCAATCTCCCTCCTAGGAACTGACAACCTCCAGTTGTTGATTTGCACGTCAAGCTGCATCCTCCGTAGTCAGAATCCGTGAACGCCTCCAACTCTAGATCTCCCTCCGCGTGATACCAAAGTCCCAGCTTCGGTTTCGACTTGAGGTATCGTAGAATCCGCTTCACAGCTTTCATATGCATCTCCTTCGGATTTGCTTGAAACCTAGCACAAATACAAACAGCAAACATAATATCAGGTCTTAAAGCAGTTAAATACATAAGTGACCCAATCATGGCCCGATATAAAGTCGGATCTACATCGGTATCACTTTCAGTACCCGGCCCGAGATTGTGATTCACTTGAATCGGCGTGCTGAAATGGGCAGTCAACTTAGTTCCTTCCATCCCAAACCGTTCTAGTATGTCATAGACATACTTAGTCTGATGGATAAACATCCCTTCCTTCTTTTGGTCAACTTGTAACCCTAAAAAGAAATTCAACTCCCCCATAGCACTCATCTCGAACTTAGACTTCATCACCTTATCGAAATCTTTGCACATCTGTTCGTCTAATGATCCAAAGATGATATCATCGACGTACACTTGTACCAAGATAAAATCTTCACCCTTCCTCTTAACAAACAGAGTACTATCTATCCTACACCTTTCAAAACCGTTTTCTAAAAGATGGTTGGATAGAGTCTCATACCACGCCCTAGGTGCCTGATGCAATCCATAAAGAGCCTTATCTAAGCGATATACTCTATCAGGATATTTTGGATCTGTGAATCCGGGCGGTTGTTCTACATACACCAACTCCTTCACTTTCCCATACTGGAAAGCACTCTTAACATCTAACTGATATACCTTAAATCCCTTGAAGGAGGCAAAAGCTAAAAACAACCTAATGGCTTCTAACCTTGCTACTAGTGCAAAAACTTCGTTTTAATCGATTCCCTCCTCTTGGTTGAAACCCTTTACAACTAGCCTAGCACGCGCTATACCCCGATCGTCCCTTTTGCACTTAAAAACCCATTTTGTTCCTATGGCAACTTCCCCTCGAGGTAATGGAACTAACTACTACACTTCTAGTTTCCTAAATTGTGAAAGTTCTTCCAGCATCGCTTCAACCCAGGAGTTATCCTTAAGTGCCATTTGCACATTTTTGGGCTCTACTTGCGATATGAAACATGAATATAGACATGTGTGGTATGCCTCGGAGTCGTTTATCATCGACAACAACACAGTGTTGTTATTTACACTACTCCGAGTCCTCACACCCTCGTTAGGATTCCCTATGATGCTTTCTAATGGATGGTTTTTGTTAATCCTAGAGGTCTCTATTTCATCAACCCTTAGATTATCTCCTAAGTTAGATCCTATTTCACCTAATGGGGGAACAGGCTCAGCTTCTACAGTTTCCTCCTCACGGACGTTTTCCTCAGAGGTAGAACTTGATGCTTGAGTCTGATTCTCAGTGTTAGGTGCCTCTTGATCAGCAACTTCTGGAGATCCATCTACTGTCGCAGTAGGCTCGGATGTAGATTCGAACGTGGTCCTCGGAAAAATATGGCCATCGTCATTCAGGTGCAACGTCGCCATGTCTTTTTTGATTGTACCTGCAGTATCATCCAAAGAAATGTTAAATGACTCAAACAATTTATCATAGTCAAATAACCATTCCGGACCAGTTTGGGGTTCATGTGTATAACTTGTGACTTCAATATTATACACAATCTCCACAGTACCACTCGTTTTGTTAAAAACCCGTTTGTTTGGTGAGTTCGGCACATAACCTAGGAAATATCCTTCGTCAGCCTTTTCACCAAACTTCGGTTGATGTTTTGTGCGTAAAAGTGTGCATGGTACTCCAAACGGTTCGAATCCAGTTAAGTTAGGTGGCCGTTTATTCAAAATTTCATTGCATGTTTTGTTCAAAGATTTGACTGTAAGGACTCTATTTAAAATATGGCACGCGGTTCTCACTGCCTCCCCCCAAAACATGGTAGGAAGCTTTGAATCCGAAAGCATAGTCCTTGCAGCCTCAATCAATGTTCTGTTTTTACGTTCGGCCACCCCATTCTGTTGTGGTTCATATGGTGCACTGAATTGATGCACTATGCCCTTTGATAGGCAATATACACCAATTACAGAGTTTTTAAATTCATTCCCATTATCACTACGAATATGTTTAACCCTTGTTCCGTAGGAGTTCTCCACTTGGTCTAAGAACCCGATGAGCTTTGCAGCCGTCTCGTCCTTCGAACCTAAAAAGAAAACCCATGAAAACCGTGAGTAGTCGTCAGTGATAACTAAGCAAAACCAACTACCTCCTATACTCCTTTTGTTGATAGGGCCGAAAAGGTCCATATGCAACAAATCGAATGTTGAGGATATCGAGTTCTGCTTCTTGGATTTGTGTGTCTTTTTATGCTGTTTGCCCTTCATGCACGGTAGACACTTGTCCTCGAACTGAAAACTTTTCAATGGCACACCCTGCACCAGTCCATATTTTGTTATGTAATTCATCTTCCTAAGGTGCAGGTGAGCCATGCGTCTGTGCCACAGTACCGATTCCGTCTCTGAAGCTTTGGATAGTAGACAGATTGGCCCCATCGAAGTCTCCGGCTTGTTCATATCCAACATGTATAAGTCGTTCTTCCTAGGCGCCCGCATCAATACCCATTCTTCAGGAATTTTTAATCCCGGCTTTAGCACTAACGCCTCAGTGTCAGTAAATAACACCGAGTTCTTCTTATCACAGATTTGAGATACACTAATGAGATTATGAACCAGTTTATCAACGTGATAAACTTGATCCAATGTAATCGTCCCATTAGTGACTTCTCCAGTTCCCGTGATATTTCCACCCTTGTTACCAGCGAATGATACGAATCCCCTATTACCTCCCTTGAAGTCTGTGAGTAGACTTCTTTCCCCCGTCATATGCCTGGAGCATCCATTGTCGACGAACCACTTGTTGTTTGGACCTGTGGTAATCTCCTGCACATGAAAGAAAAATAGGTTAGTTATCACGGGGAACCCAAGCCATGACTGACTTGGTTATACCATTCTCGTCCACAAACTTGAACTCTTTCAAATACCCATCTCTCCTTTCAGGTGACTTAGGTCTTTGAACTTGAGTCTGTTGTGGTGCCGAGTGAGTTATGGTCACTCTTTGCTTTGGAGTAGGCATTTGTTGTTGTGGAGCTCTAGAATAATTCCTATTATATTGCATTTCAGACTGTGATCCCTGAGCTCTTACCGATACATAATGTCTAACGGGAGTATGTGACCTAACTGGAGTGTGTGACCTGCTAGGTGTGCTGCTCCTATAGACTTGTTGAGGTGCTGACCTAGATTAATTATTGACATGATTCAGTGAATTTGTCCTAATCACTTCCTTTGGTCCAACCTTAACCGGTGTGTTTTTCACAACTTGTTTGGGTGCAGCCTGCACAGCTTTCTCGGTACTTTGAGAACTACTGGTGCTTGCCACACTGGTTGAGGGGTTAACAGGTGTTGGATTCACTGTCTTAGGTGTAACATCAGCTTTCCTAAGCGGACAGTGAGAAGCAACATGCCCCTTCTCGTGACATCTAAAGCAAGATATCTTATCTATGGACTTTTTGTGTGTTCCCTTAGATCTAGATGTCTCACTAGTGTCTATATCCTTTGGTACATCTTCGGTGTCTGGCTCATCGATCTGATCAGCCCAAGCAATTTTCTGTTTTCCTACAGGTGTTTCACTGGAGGAAGACGCAAACTTTACTTTCTTAACCTTGACGGTTGAGTCAGCCACCTTAGATGTATTTTCAACTATAGGCTCTGGTGTTGGTTAAGGTAGGTCCTCTAAGTCTACTGACTTGTCAGTTTTCTCCTGAGGCTGAGGGACATAGTTTGCATTGAAAGGTGGAGGAGTTTCGTGAAATCCTAGACCTAGTGGCTTCTTAGATTGTCGTTGGGCATCTAAAACTTTCCCTAGGTTTAGGCTTGAATTCCTAAACTTTTCCAACTTGCTATTCGCCTCTGCTACCTTAACCTTTGTTTCAGCTAGCTCTATGTCCTTGTCCTTAAGACTTTTGGTTAAGGCTTCTACGTGCTCATACATTAGCTCTATCCTAACACACTGCTCACTGAGTTTGTCTTTTAGAACTATTATGTCTTGAGCATCAGCCTTAAGCTTTTCTTTAAGATCTTGTTTGATGTCATTTAGGCTAGCATTTTCAATTTTTAAGTTTTCATTCTGAGCAGTTATGGTCTAATGTGAGTCTAAGACTAGATTTAACCTATCGTTAGAACTAACACATAAAGCACATAATTCACAAAATAGAGAATAAGACAGACTAACCTTTGAGTTATCAGATTCCACGTTGGCCATCTGAGCAGCAAACTCCAGCACTGTCTGATCATTCGCCTTCTCTACCCACATCGGACTGCTGTCCCGTGGGGTCTGCTCGTCCCCATCACATCCAGTTTCTGTGACTTCAGCCATAAAGGCTCTAGCATGCGACTCAGGATGTGAGCTTCAATCAAACGTGCCATCTAGCTGTCTATCTGAAGTGACATTGGATAGAAGACCCGCTAGATTTGCCTGACCAGATGATGAACTCGGAAGATATCGTGGTTGGGACTGATTTTGGTACTGAACCTGATGCTGACTCTGTCCTTGGTAGGTCTCTACCTTCGGTCTTTGACACTCCCTGGCGAAGTGTCCCAATCCCTGACAGTTATAGCATTTCACCTTTGACTTATCAAATCCTATCCCTTTGTTGTTCATCTGCAGATTCCTCCCAGTTCTCTTAATGAATCGCTTAACCCTCTGGGTTACCATGGCCAGTTGCCATTTAAGATCCATTTCCTCTAAGTCATCAGGGTCGACCTGATCGTAATCCTCGTCCCATAGAGCAAGATCGTTAATCTTCCCTTGAACACAATTTCCGTATGCGGCCACAAAAGAAGCAAGTAGATTCAAATGCTCTTCCGCAGACTTTGCGCTCATGGGCATCTTCGAATAACTCTGTGATGGTGATGCCTGATGTACTTGAGGCTGCGGTTCTTCCGATCTTCCTAATCCTAAGAACGCGCGATTCAGTGAGTCTTCGGACTCTGATGGTGATGACGTTTCTCCGGTGAAAAACGCTGTAGCAGTCTTCGGTTCGGATGCCGCTGAAGATTTTGAAGTCTTTCCAAAATACATAGCTGGATTCTGGACTTGTTCGTAATCAGTCTCGGTCTTCAGGAGCTCAAAGTGATATGCCCGCAACGTTCCCACAATGTCATCGAGAGATTGAGTATAATACTTATCTTCATTCAGCTTGATCATTGCCACCCACATAGCCCATTTGGCTGGTAAGGCATCAAGAAGCTTGTTGTTCTTGTCAGTGTCAGAATACTCAATTCCATGACTCTCAAGTTCTGTTATCAGGTGATAGAACCTGGTGATAATATCATCTAGCTGTTCATCTTTAATCGCCTTGAAAATCGCAAACTGTTGTTTCAACAGCTCTGTTCGCTTTCTACGCACCCTAGGATTACCCTCACACCTTTTCTCGAGAGACTCCCAAAGTTCCTTCGACGTCCTTTGAGTCTGAAATGTGTGCAGTATGTCCTGAGGTAAAGCCATACGGATTATCGAGAAAGCTTTGTTCTCGGCTTCAAACAGTTTCTTGTCATCTTCCTTCATCATTTGATATGACAAGACCTTCTGACGGCCTTCTACTTCTGAGACCGGTGGAATATACCCTTCGTCAATGCACACCCACATGCGCATGTCGTTGAAACGTACGAAATCAGTAAATCGGTCTTTCCACCAGTAATAATCCTCGACCTTCATCAGCTTAGGCGGGGCGTTTGCCTTCCCAACCTCGTGGTCCATTTCTAGGAATTTCTGAAGATTTGACATCTTTTCGAAAGTAATTGAATTTGAACTTAAATAATTTAATTCGAAACTGATTTAGACTAACTTTTTCGAAGCTAGGTAGATTCGAAACTAATTAAGGGTAAATCTTTTGGGATTAAATTCGATTAAGTGTTAAAATTCAATTAGACTCGAAATATGTCAGATTCGAAAGTTCTTAGATTCGAAGGACCTTAGATTCGAAGGTTTACCAAACTCGAAGTAACAGCAGATTCGAAGCCCTTTTCGAAACTAGACTAGACTCGAACTAGACTCGAAACTAGATAGACTCGAGACTCTGTTCGAATGAAGTACAAACTCGACACAGATTCGAAACCTACTGAAACAGACTCGAAAGGAGCAGATTTAGATTAGACTCGAGACTAAAGTGAAACCCTAATTGCCCCTATTAGATTCGAGCGCCGCAAACTCAAAAAACAGTGAATACTTCGATTTGTTTAACGATTTTCAGATTAAACGAGTATTTTTCCAACGAAAAATAATGGTTTCGATCAAAAATGAGAAAAACCACAAAGTATTTGCTGAATATGAATTTGCTTAGCTCAAAAACTCGATTTTGAGAGAAAAACCGTCCAACTAGCGTCAAGAAACCTAGAATGTATTTGATGAACACGAAGAACACCAAGAACACTCCGTAGGCTTTGATACCACTTGTAAGGTCTACCACTACTAGATCTATCTATACGCGGATCCGTGAACGAGTGCGGAATCCTCGTTAACGGTTAGACGGACAACTCTCAACCACGAAACACGGAGACTATTAGACGCTGAACGAATGACACACGAACGATCCTACGAACTAATTCTCTCCGAAACTGACCAAAAGCTGATGATAAACTCGAGATCGCCTTAAGCTTAATTCCTCACGAATTCTGCTAAAAGTCTGCTAATGACTCGAGTCTATCCCTAATTATAGACCCTGATTCGAGTCTGATGTGGGCCAAACTCGAATCTGGCCCAAGGCCCATTCGAGTCTGTCCACAATGACATTCTCGAATCTGGGCACATTCGAATCTAAGGCTACATTCGAATCTACCACAGATTCGAATGTCTACCCTTATTTGATTCGAATCTAGCCAAATCACTTAAACACCTAAGTGATGAAACTTATGTTTTCACTTATGTTTGAGTTAATCTTTGAACTTTATGTTTGAACTTCTTGTAATACGTTACATCAAGTTCAAACACACAATCAATAACAGTCAAACATATATAAACATATATATCAAAACACTCGTTAACTCTCAATACTCTGAATATTACTTAAACCAAAATGTTAGATCGATTAGACTGCTATCGTCACACAAGGTGTACCAACACATAATTGACTGATGCTTACAAGATTATATTTTAGCCCAGACACATAGGCTACTCTATTGAAGATTTCATCACCAGCTTGAAGGATTCCAAATCCATCTGTAGAACCATGGACATTGTCACCTAAGGTGACTTTTGGGCCTTTTTCAGGCTTGAGGTCACTCAGCAGTTCCTTGAAAACCTGTCATGTGACCAGAGCAGCCACTGTCAAAGTACCAAACCTAGCTTGGTTGTTTAACCTACAGAGTAACAACAGGAAACATTAGGTCTTAGGGGACCTCATCACAGTGATGAGTTCTCCTTCTTCATTAATATTTGTTGATGGACCACTTAGTTCAACACTAATATTTTCATTTCGGATTGTATGTGCTGAGATAGTCTCCTCAATGACAAATTTTTTCCAGCACTACTTGATTTTGCAATGTTAGAGCTAACAGTGTCAGCAGGCCTTATGTCCTCAGTTTCAGGACAATCCTTGGCCATGTGAGTTTTCGTTGAACATTTATAACATTTTCTCCTATTGGATTTCTTGAAAGAAGAACTCGCAGTAACACATTCTAATTTATCTCTGTTAGGCTTGTCAACAGGTTTTGCAATTCACTTTTTTTAGTACAGCCAACAGATGTCATGGAAGGTACAATAGCAACAGCTTTTCCTGTATCCTCTTTCCTCTTTTTAGGAGGATAGGGATCAAACACAGGTAATTTAACTGTCTTCTGACCTTCCTCAGGTTTGGAAAGCTTATTTCCAGTTTTCTCTGGTTGAGCAATGGCTTTGCCTTTTCTTTTACTGAGTTGTGATGATTTTTGCCTATTTGTGGTAGTATGATCATCATGCTTGGTTTTGACAAAAGGTTTTCTTTCATTTATAACCAACTTTCCACTGTGATTTGAAAACTTATTTGAAATCACAGCAGATTTACTTCCAACATGACTTTACCCCTGTTAGATGTAAGCTGCTTTCCTTTTGAGAATTTCTTCTCAAAGAACTCAGCATCGAATGGAGGAAGATGTTTCTTACTGTTTGCTTTGGTCTCAGAACCTATCTTATTAACAAGATTTGTAGCCAATGCAACAGTTTTAACTTGTTTTCCATTACTCTGTTTATGTGAACTTGTTGGACACTTAGTAGGATGGTTTGATATAAAACACATTCCATCATCAGCCTTTACAGCCTTTTCAAACGAAATGTCAGTATTTTGAGGCCAGACAAACCTGTTTCTTGAAATCAGCTTTCCATTTACATTTTGAATAAATGTATTTGGAAGCTCTCCAAGGGAGGACAAATCTGATTCCAGATTCTTGATTTCAACAATTGAGGCTGCTGTATCATGGTCTCCTCCTAGATAGGCTTGGATTTGAGCAGGAGACTACTCATTGATACATTGAATTACTCTTTTAGCTGAGTGGCACCAAGTGTCAACAATCTTTTGAAGCTTAGAATGCTTCAAGTCTGTTTCTCTCTTTTCTTCTGATAAAATTGTATTGATGTGTTTTATCTCATCAAGTTCAGTTTTCAACCTAACCTTGGAACCATCGTCCTTGTTTAGCTTGTAAAGTTTGGATGATGAGCTAGCACCTTTAGACACACAGTCGGCAGCTATATGGCCAGTCTTGCCACATTTAAATCACTCAGCCTTAGATTTATCAAATGCTTTCTTTTTTATAGCACCTGATTTCATATGTGGCAGCTTACCTCTAAATCTTTACTTATTGAATTTTCTTACAAGCATAACAATCATTTTCTCATCATCATGTTCAACAAGATCTTCATAATGCTCTTATTCTTCCGAGATCACCTCCAATTCATCATCAGCCTGTTGATTAGCTTGTGTGAACACATTACACACCTAACTTACAGGTTGTCTCACACTAGCCCAACTAAGGTTGCACCACTCTTAGATATTTCCAAGGCATTTCTCTTTGGTTACCTTGCTTGTTCATTATTCAGCAAGGATCCATAGAGATTGACTAGATCCATGCCTTTGATAGTTACTGAGTTTCAGAGGATAGTAGAGAAATAGTTTCGTTCCTCAAGTAATATGTCCAAGAACTTGTTTACCAGGGTTAAATTGTCCTTAGTGATCCCAACAGCTTCTAGATCATTGATCAGAGCAGTAAAAACTGGGTGTAGCTTTCAGTGAGACGCTCCTTGGTCTTTGCAAAGAATAGTTCATATTGCCTAGTAAGATTATTGATCATGTTATCCAATGTGATAGTCGGGCCATCATAGACGGTACACAAAGTATCCCATATTTATTTGGAAATTTTCATTTTCTCAACCTATTTTAACACATCATCAGGTAGAGAGAGATGAGAAGGTTGTTTCTAGCTTTTGCATCAATGACTACCAGGCGTTCATCTCAATCAGTCCATTGAGATTTTGCTTTCTCTATGGTCCTGACTTCAGGAACAGCATCTTCAGCAGCATGAGTGATAGTAGTGACAGATGTGGGTACATATGCACCATCCATCACTATCTCTGGAAGTTGTACATCCATATTCTCTAAATAGAGCATCATTCTGTACTTCTAACCAGAGAAGTTCTGATGCTTAAACTTTAGGGGTTTTGCCATAGATCCATCGTCATAATATGAAGAAGAGTTTGCAGCACTGTTGTCCATGGTGGGAAATGGGAAGATGATAGAGATCTTGAGTTAACACACACTCTAAACTACTCTGATACCAGTTGTAGGTCCCAACAGGTTTCCCAAGTATGTTACTATGAGCAATAGAGGGGGGGGGGGTGAATACAACTAATTCTTTAAACACACTTTTTCTCAAAGTTTGTATGTATATATTAACAAGGGTTAATTACAAACAGGTTTGGATTGCAGAATGATTCAAACAGAGATGACAGAAACAACAGAAAAGCAACTAATCTAGAACTCAATCAGATTAGTTACAATGAACTCACTCGCTAAGGTGCACTCACTGTTTTACAAGACACAGACAGACAACTTTGAAGTGGAACAGCTTAGACACACTCTTACTATTCTATTCTAGGTTGAAAGCAGTACTTGCACCCATGAAACACACTATTCCTTTTTGCACGTTCTAGAATTGTGGATGTCTCACTTAATTGTCTCTAATTCCTTAGAAGCTTCTTTTTATACTCACTCACTGAATCTCAGTTAAACTTCTTCATTGGTTGTAGAGATAGTGGAATTTCTTTACAAAAAGAGAAGGATACTTTTCCGCACGTCTGACAAATCAGAATATGTCCATATGTAGTAGAATCTTTGTATTTTCCTTTTTATCTCTGTTGTCCACAGCTTTTCCTTAAAGAGGAATGTCACTTTAATCCTTTCCACTTCATGTAATGCTATTTTGATATAAGAAAGGGCATGTCACCAATTTCAGATATCCTTTTTGTCTTCATGCTTCAGAGCAGCTCTGGCATCTTCTGATTCTCCACTTTGCCTTGAGTTATAGATTGATCTTCACGTTCAAGACTTTACATGAGGACATGGAAACAAATTCCATGAAGTGTTAAACCTTTTCACAAAGAACAGGTTCGGTTCACAAAGAACAGAATACTTAGCTTTGGTCAAAAATGTTCAATAGACATAAACAACTTATACAGTTTATGTCAAACCTTTCCAATAGTTAATGACAAGTTTGACAATCTGCCAAGTTACAACAAATATAACAGTGTAAACAGACTTAGGCTGATTTTGCAAATCACTTATCAGGTTTCAATAAGGCATTAAAAAGCCTTAAATTCTACCGTTAAGTGTATCAAATAGGTTTGATTAAAAATCTCCCCTATG
Source organism: Centrapalus pauciflorus (assembly GCA_020465985.1). Taxonomy (NCBI): domain Eukaryota; kingdom Viridiplantae; phylum Streptophyta; class Magnoliopsida; order Asterales; family Asteraceae; genus Centrapalus; species Centrapalus pauciflorus. Next base: position 325,410 of record JAANYP010001039.1, on the reverse strand, counting down.
ACATAGACAGGTTTGATTGAGACCTTTTTGTGCCTAACAATACGAGTTTTAACATATTTTTTCCCTAACTTAAACACCTTGAAAAATTACCGTTTTTAGCTTCAAGAATTATTAAAACATAGTAGATTCATGCATAAAAATATCAAAGCCTAAAATCAATTCATAGTTGTGTTAACAAAAGCCTCAAAGTGGAAATAAACCATGATAAATCCTCGAAATTTTATAAATAGATCTTCAACATATAAAAAGTTTCTTGTTATCCTGGGTGATTTAAAGTTAAAAACCATCAGGCATGCATTTGATCATTTAGAGTACTTAATAAGTGTCTCATGCAATTTAGAAGTCATCACAAGCCAACTTTTCGATCATCACATTCACCATCACTACTAAGGTGAGTTTAAAGGCCCCTATTTTTAGTAGTTCATATTATTTAGGGTGAGAACACATGCTAAACTTTTCTTTATGGACACAAGTACTTGAATCTTTTTTATGTATTACATAAGGATATTCATCACCGCTCTCAATCATGAAACGTTAATTACATAGTGAGCATGAATGTTATGAATAGCTCTATTTGGGTTGACGCCCCCATCCTGGTTGGTTGCGCCAATTGGTAACGGATGCATAGTCATTTGATAATTCTTGGTATTATGGTGTTGAATACCACATAGGGCATCACAAGTTAAGTTTTGGGAACATGAGGCTTAAGCTAACACTTAAACTATTGGTTTCTTTATTTTTACGAACTCTATGAAATCTTTTGTTCCATACAATGTTAATATTTATCATGTAAACGTATGAGCTCACCAACATTTTGTTGAAGCATTTTAATATGTAAGCCTCATATAATTATGTAGTCACATGCATAAGAAAGCACTCAAGGCTTCCAAGATTTTGGAGTCACGAAAATCTTATTTTCAAACACCGGGGAGGTTACTTTTGCATAACTAGATTCTCTTTGTCATGTATTTTAATCTCCATTACTCGTGAACTCTCTTGTTATCATGATTATTAAACAACAATATTTATAATTTATGTATTTTGGAAATGTCTCATTCAGAGGTCGTTCATTATGAGTGTGACTTTGTTCCTGTGGCGTCACGCATTGGTGCCAAGGGAGGTATCGGGGTGCGATAAGTGAATTCTATAGTGGAGGGGGAGACTCCACTAATAACTTCACCAATGTCCCCTATATAAAGTTTGGCTACAGTTGTTTGGTTTTTCCCCTATATACTTTTAGTGACCTTTCGAGAGATCACTGACGGGCTAGTTTGGGTTTCTACAACCTTGGGCACTGAGGTTTTCTTGCGTTTCTTTTTCAGTGGCTAACCCTTTAGAGAACTCTTAGTCCCTTTTGATAGAGCCTTTGAGGAGGTTGCTTTGTTTCTTAATTTTCTTCTGGGTTTGGACACTTGGGTATGTTCATCAGTCTTTAGTGAGATCCTAAGAGGTCTTGGTATTTGAAGGAAGGCAGAGATGTACCTTTTCATTTCCACAATCAAGGGCACCACGTAGGCATCAAGTGATAGAGCATTAAATATTACCAATGGGTGAGACCTAAAGAATTTCAGCAATTCCCCATCATCTGCATCTCCTACTGAGTGCTGAACACACTAGTGATGGAAACATATTGTAACATACTACCTTGGCCTTGGTCGTAGCCTTCACATTCCTTACTAAGTCATTGAAAATTATCATAGCAAAATCAACCATGATGTCTAATATCATCACGCATTCTAGTGACATTGTTGATGAAGTCATTTGATCTAGACCCATTGAAGATCCACCTGGTGATTGAATAACATTTTTGAACAAAAACGCCACCAAGATGCAAGGAACTGTTTTTGAAGAAGCTTTCTAAGTGCCTTTGGGTATCCAATCACATTAAACATTTCTGGATTTGAATCTTTGTAGGTGGAGCAACAAATGGTTCCCTTTCAGCTAATTCGGGGAATACTAAAGCAGTACGAAAGGATTCACAGTTGATGATTAGCCTTACATAGCCATCCTTGAGAGTGTATCAAATTGTATCATCACCTTCTTCATATAAAACCGTGTACCAGAACTCAGAAAGATACGACATGTAGAATATTTTGGAGTTATGTTGAATAGGAAAGAAACAGAGTTGTTGCAAAGAAATTCAACCATGGGATCAAGAAATGGTGGGGTTTTGCTGTATAATAACCAAATGTAACATATTGTTTTCCCTCATGTTAATCATTGTACTATCTTCTTTAAAACACTCACATTTTTCCACATTCTCATATGGAAAATATGGTTCAATAAAGAGTGAAGGACAATTTGTGAGAGGTTTAATGAATAATTTTGAGCACGAAAGGCTTAGATTTGTAGAGGGAAAATTTCATTAAAGCTTGAAGGATAGAACTGGCGTAAAAAGCGTTTTAAGTTTCAAGAGGGGTTTAAATAGATGAGGGAAAGTGAAAAGGTTAATTTTAAAATTATTTAAAATTAGAAATTTTCATTTTCTAAAAACATAATCGGCGGCATAATGTGATTTAAACAACGATGGAATACAGTAGACTACCCTACTGTGGGTCCCATTTTCATTTCTCATTAATTGCCAAGAATGATAAACGCTCTCCGTTCATCAAATATTACTATTAGAAAAATATGTTCTTTGATTAATGTAACTGTAAATATTTAATGATTCATTTAATAAAGCAATCATTAGCTAAAACATTTTATTTTGATGTGAAAAATTCATGACATTTTATTCTGTCTGCTGGCACCTGATAAGAGCAGTAAATACTCACAGAGTGACTATTTAAAGGTATTATCAGTAAGTAAGAAATTTAGATAAGTCACCGAAAATTATTTCTCGGCGACCCTTCTGAAAACTTTACTCAGCGACATCATTCCAAACTCACCAATGAGAAAAGTAAAAGTATTTTAGTCAAATGAGTTCATGAAAAGATCAGTGAGTTGGTTCTTAATAGGTATTAAATGAAATTCCAGTTCTTTTTTAGGAACATGATCTCTAATGAAATGATACATTATATCGGTATGCTTAGTTTTGAAATGCATTTCTGGGTTGTTGATGATGGTAATAACACTTATATTACCATAGTAGATTGTGTCACACCCCGATACCCCTCTTGGAAACGAGGCGTGACGTCATGGAAACAAAGTCACAATCATAATGAATGAGCTCAAAATGGAACGTTTTTGAAATACATAAATTATAAATATTGCTTTACAATCACAAAAATAATAGAGTTGACGAATGATGGAGATGGAGTTTATCATCCAACTGAATCTCTTCCAAGGGAATAATGAGTGTTTCGTCCGGTAGACACTTATGAAATTTGATACATGGACTGTATTATGCACACTACTAAGCTCCGGTGGTAGCTGCAGGCGATAAGATACTTGACCAATTCTCTCTAAGACTTTGAACGGCCTAATGTATGGGCCAATAAATTGAACGTCTCCAACTTCAGCCCAACAAAGGGGTGATGGACACTTCCGTTCGTACAGTGCATCAAATGAAGCAACTTTAAGACTTTTGTGATAACTGTTGTTTTACGAAGACTCTACTAATGGCAGATGTGTGTCCCAACTTTTCCAAATGTCAATTACATAGGCTCACGTCATATCTTCCATGCTTTGGGTCGTCCTTTCATTCTGAAAATCGGTCTAAAGGTGATATGTGGTACTCATGTCTAAGTTGGTACCCAAAGCTCTTTGTAACGATTTCCAGAATCGGGATGTAAATCGACTATCTCTATCTCAAATTATCAAGACTGGCACTCTGTGTCATGAGACGACTTCCTTGAGATAAATTTGAGCCAACTTGTTCATCTTGTTGTTCTCCTTGATTGGTAGAAAATGAGCAGATTTTGTCAGACGGTCGACTATTACCAAATAGTGTCATAACCAATGGATGTCTTTGGCAGTTTCGTGATGAAGTCCATGGTTACTCGTTCCCACTTCCGTTGAGAAATTTTTGGTTTTTGCAATAACCCAGATGGCTTCTATTGTTCTGCCTTAACCTTAGAGTATGTTAAACACTTGCTTACATATGTGGCGATATCAACCATCATGTTTGGCCACCAGTATAGCTCATTGAGGTCATGGCACATTTTTTCAGATCCAGGGTGAACGACGTACCTTGACTTGTGTCCTTCATTGATTACCAGCTTTGTTACTTCTCCAAAGTTTGGTAACCAAATTCAGTTCATGAAGTATCGGTTCCCATTTGCCCTCATCTCGAACATGTTATCCGTGCCTCTCATGGATTCATTTTTCACATTTTTCTCCTTAACAGCTTCCATTTGTGCATCATGAATTAGGGAAGAAAGGTTTGGTTGAATGGTCATGATTAGGGCTTGTACCCTTAATGGCTTCGCTCGTTCCTTTCAACTCAGGGTGTCGGCAACCACGTTAGCCTTTCCGGGGTGTTAACGAATCTCATAATCGTAATCACTTATTAACTCCATCCATCGGCGTTGTCTCATTTTTAGCTCTTTCTAATTCAAGATGTGTTGGAGGATCTCGTGATCCGTACACACAGTACACTTCATACCGATCATAAGGGCAAAGACTACTGCTCCCAGCTCAAAATCATGAGTTGTATAATTCTCCTCGTGAGTCTTGAGTTGTCATGATGCCTAAGTTATGACCTTATTATTTTGCATCAACACACATCCCAGCCCATTGTGCGAAGCGTCACAATAGAAAGTTTGGCGAACAGTTGTTATGATGCTTTGATCTTCGCGTGGTCGACTTGAATTTCTTTACTACTGATCACGTGACCGAGGAATTTCACTTCTCGTAGCCAAAAGTCACACTTAGAAAGTTTGGCTGTTCTTTCTCCAATAACTCTAGAATCAACCTCAAATGTTGCTCATGTTATTCCCTGTTTGGTGAGTAGATTAAGATGTCGTCTATGAAGACAATGACGAAATTGTGTAAATACGGCTTACACAGCTGATTCATAAGGTCCATGAATACTACCTGTGGATTGGTCAATCCAAATGGCATCACTTGAAATTCATAATGACCATAACGAGTCCTGAAGGCTGTTTTCGGAATATCCTCCTCACAAACTCTGACTTGATGTTATCCAGACCTTAGGTCGATTTTTAAATAGAAGCTTGATCCTTTGAGTTTTGATCGAAAAAATCATCGATTCTTGGGAGTGGGTAACGGTTCTTTATGGTTAGCTTGTTTAAATCTCGGTAGTCGACGCACATCCTGAAAGTTCCGTCCTTCTTCACAAACAAAACTAGAGCTCCCCAAGGTGAGGAACTTGGCCTGATAAATCCTTTATCCAAAAGTTCTTGTTGTTGATCGGATAATTCTTGCATTTCCGATGGGGCCAAATGGTATGGTGCTCGACCTACTGGTACAACACAAGGCACTGGGTCAATTTGGAATTCTACTTTCCTAGTCGGTGGAAGTCTAGGCAAATCTTCAGGTTAAACTTTGGGGTAATCACAAACAGTAAGAATATCTTCAAGACTTTGGGGTAATCACACACCATCGTGCATGCATATTATCAACCAGAATACCTTCGAGTCGCTTCTCCCTCACTTGACATCCCTTTCGTAGACTCTTCAGGGTCCTAATGTTGGATATGATGTTCAGTTTGGTGCTCCTTCTTTCACCTTGGACGGTGAGGACTTTCTTATTGGCTAAGGGTATGCACACTATCTTCTTGTCGCACCGAATTTCCGAATGGTTTTTCGACAACCAATCCATGCCTATGATCACTTCAAAACTTCCCAGTTTGACGGGCATCACAATTATCTGAAAAATTTGATCTACTAGTTCTAATGTGCATCCTCGAATTATGTTATAAGTTTTAAGTGACTTACCATCAGCGACCTCTATGGCATAAGTGGTATCTTACGGGGTAAGAGTAACATTTATTTTCCTGCTAAAATTAGTAGGTATAAAACATATAATGGCTCCCGTATCAAAAAGTTTAAATGCTTAAGTATTGTTGAGAAGGAATGTACCCGTGACCATGTCTGGGTTTTGTCTAGCTTCTCCACTCCCCATTACAAAATCTCTTCCTTGTGCTCCTCTGTTGTTCCTCAACTTTGGACAGTCCTTTCTGAAGTGTCCTGTTTTCCCACATTTGAAGCATCCCTTTTGGGGTCCATTGTTAGTCCCATAATTGGAAACCTTGCAATCTTTGGTCAAATGACCCTGTCTTTTACACTTTCCGCATGGGTTTTCACATTGACCCATGTGGTGATAGTTACACACTTGTTGCAGTGGGGCTTGTTACCGGTGTAACTTTTCTTTGGTTCTGACCCAGCTGCTAGCCCTTGATCCTCTCTTACTTCTTAGGATTTTGTTGAGGTCCTGAATTCCTCCCAGAACGGTTTTACCTTTTCCTCTTATGATCACCACCTTTGGCGGCCGCTGCCCCTTGCCGAACTACTTGATCCATCAATTTTTTGCCATTTGAATGGCAATCTGGATTGTTGTCAGATTTGATGAGGTCAAATTGCCCTGAATTTGGGGGGCGAGTACCCAAATATATCACTCAACTCGCTTATATATGGGGTAACCATGTCGGGGCACAAAAGGCTTAACTCATGGAATTCATTTGTGTATTTGGTGTGATCAGTTCCTTTCATGGATATCTTCCAAAATTGTAACACCCTGTTTTCTAAAATATGCATTTATGAGGCAATTTGCGTTTGATGACGTAATTTGTGATTGTAATGAAACTAATTCCTAAATAATGCAATTAAGAGTTGGAAATTATTTAATCAACAATATGTGATTAGTTGTATGTGTTGTTGATAAAGTACCAAAACTTTATAAAGAATGAGATAAATAAAAATTTAAGTGGCTAAAATAGGGAAGGAGAAAACTTGCAAAATATAAATAACCACTTTTAAGGGTAATTTGTTATTCTAAGAAAAATACCAAACTCTCTGCTTCCCTTACTTCTTCCCACGGTTTCATTACCATCTTCATCAGGAAACTTTGCAACAAATTTTAAGATTGAAGCTAAGGAAATCGAAAATCAAACATCAAGCAACCAAACCTCAAAGATTTAAGGTAATTTCATCTTTTGGATACTCTAATGTGTGTGTATTGTGTGTATATTTGTGAGCTACGACTTTGATGGCCAAAACCGAACCGAGAATGGCCATTTGGGCTTCAGCCATTAATCGATGCAAACATATATTTTAGTCCACCTTTTTAGCATCTAATCTCCTTCAACTTCTGTTGCATGGAAAAACTACCGAAACCATGAAAGGTATCGGTATGAACTGAGACCTTTTGAAAGCAACCAAGACCCAAGGAAAACCTACCGAAACTATTATGAGTTTCGGTAATACTGAGACCTTCTTTTGAAACAACCGAAACCCATAGAGGAATGCTTATATATGCCGAAACCCATTGCATGACTATCGAAACCTCTATAGTTTTTGTACTATACCTAAACACAATACCGAGACCCCTATAGAAACATCAATCTACCGAGAAGATGCTACAACTACCGAAACTATATGAAGCCATCAACACCTACTGAAACCTTTTAAGGTTTCGGTGATTTTGTAAGTCACGGAAACATCACAATACATATATATATATATATATATATATATATATATATATATATATATATGTGTGTGTGTGTGTGTGTGTGTGTGTGTGTGTGTGTTTGTGTGTGTGTGTATAGACACACACACATATAAGTATGTATATATTACATATTACATATGTGGGTGTGCAGAGGAAGTTAAAAACAACACGAAATTATATATATATATATATATATATATATATATATATATATATATATATATGTATGTATATATATATATATATATATATATATATATATGTATGTATGTATGTATGTATGTATGTATGTATGTATGTATGTATGTATGTATGTATATATATACACATACACACACATGAGTGTGTATATATTCCATGTGTGTGAGCATGTGATTTCGAAAACAAAAAGAACTTGTAAGTATTCATGCGTGAATAAGTGTGTGTGGTTGCAACATGTATCCATGTATGTATGTATGTGTATATATATATGTATATCTATATATATATTTATTTATTTATTTATGTATGCATATAAGTATAATGAACCACAATTAAAGGCCATTAGCAAAACTTAATGGTATTTAAAAGCTACAAAACTTTTTAGCAATTATATATATATATATATATATATATATATATATATATATATATATATATATATATATATATATATATATTCAAGGCCTTTTAATTATAACATAGCTTTATTTATTTGTTATGAGCTCTGTAATGTAAATTACAGACACTTCGTTGCACACCAGATATTAATTAAAGTGTTTAGCTCGGTTATTAGCCAAAGTTAAATGCCTGGATATGTTAGAGCTTATTAAAAGCGTCAAAGCCTTTAGAAACAGAGCAATGCCATATTGAGCCAAAAAGCTATAGTAAAGCCTAGATAAGCAAATGCAAGCACTTCTGAGCATTATAAAGCATAGATAAGCCATGAAAGCGTTGTAGAGTATCATAAAGCCATATATATTGGTGCAAGCATTAACAGTACAGTGAGTAACAGTTATTTGCCCTTTGGTCTTACAAACGCACCTGCGGCGTTCATGGATCTCATGAACCGTGTTTGTAGGCCAATGCTCGACAAATATGTTGTCGTCTTCATTGATGATATTCTCATCTACTCTAAAACGGAAGCCAAACATGTTGTGCCTCTTATGGAACTGCTAGAGTTGCTGCACAAAGAGCGACTCTACGCCAAATTCTCTGAATGTGAATTTTGGTTTTGACTGGTGCTCACAAAATTTGATTAATTTATTTAGCTTGTCTTTTCTTTGAATTACTTGCTCAGCGTTAACTTGTTAATCTTGTATCTTATTAGATACAATTCCTTGGACACGTGATATCTGGTGAAGGAATCTCTGTAGATCCTTCTAAAATAGAAGGTATTCAAAGCTCGGAAGCTCCCAAATCAGTTGCTGAAATTAGAAGTTTCTTGGGATTGGCGGGTTATTACAATCGATTCATAAAGGACTTCTCGAAGATAGTTGTGCCTCTTACCTCTCTTACTCGCAAGAATATTCCCTTTATTTGGGAAGAAACTCAGGAAGCTGCAATCTAGAGATTAAAGCAAAAGTTAACCGAGCGCACCTATTCTAGCCTTGGCTGAGGGCAATGAGGCCTTTGGGGTCTTCAGTGATGCCTCATATCATGGGCTTGGTTGCGTACTAATGCAAAGATGCAGAGTCATAGTATATTCATCTCGTCAACTTTATGGTCATGAGAAAAGTCAACCGACTCTTGACCTTGAACTTGCAGTTGTGACTTTTGCATTGAAAACGTGGCGTCACGATCTCTACTGTACCAAATGTCAGTTATATATAGATCACAAGAGTCTTAAGTATATTCTCACCCAAAAGGAGCTCAACATGCGCCAACGACGCTCCATGGAACTTATAAAAGACTATTACTGTGAAATTTTGTATCGCCCTGGCAAGGCAAATGTTGTTGTTGATGCATTGAGTCGAAAAGCTTATCCGTGAAATGCCTCTATACTTTGACTGATACTTCATTCTCAACTACTCTTATCGATGAAACTCTTGTTGCTCAAGCCGAAGCTTATAACAGCAGCTACCACTCGTCCATTGAAGCAGCACCTTTTGAAGCCTTATACGGTCGCAAGTATCGTACGCCAACTTGCTGGCATCAAGCAGGTGAAACACCAATTGCTGTTCCTGCATTACTTCAGCAAACTAACGACAAGATTTGAATCATTCGACAACGTCTTGAAACTGCTCAATCTCGACATAAGTCGTATCACGATCGATGCCATAAGCCTTTAGAATTTCAGAAAGATGATGGGGTTGTATTGAAAGTCTCACCGATGAAGGGTGTGTTTAGATTTGGCAAACATGGAAACTTAGCACCACGATTCGTTGGTCCTTTCAAAATTATCGAATGTGTTGGAACTCAATCTTATCCCTTAGACTTGCCAAATGAACTGTCCAACGTACACCTTGTGTTTCATGTCTCGCAACTAAGGAAGTGCAAGAAAAACGAAAGCGAAAAGTGGGACGATCATCTGAGCTACAAGATCAACGAGAAGCTGCAATGTGATGAGCGTGAGTCGCATCTGAGACAAACATAAAGTAGCTAAGACATCGAGAAGTGGCAATGGTGTTGGTGCAGTGGAGAACTTCACATGGAACTTCCCAGACCTGGGAATCTGAACAAGACATGAGGATGCACTATCCGTATCTGTTTGAGCACTAAGTACTTCGAGGACGAAGTGCAAGCGTGGTGGGCGCATACTGTAACACCTTGCTTTCTAAAATATGCATTTATATGGCAATTTGCGTTTAATGATGTAATTTGTGATTTTAATGAAAATAATTGCTAAATAATGCAATTAAGTGTTGGAAATAATTTAATCAAGGTAAATATGTGATTAGTTGTATGTATTGTTTATAAAGTACCAAAAATTTATAAAGAATGAGATAAATAAAACTTTAAGTGGCTAAAATAGAAAAGGAGAAAACTTGCAAAATATAAATAACCACTTTTAAGGGTAAATTTTTATTCTAAGAAAAATACCAAACTCTCTGCTTCCCTTTCTCCTTCCCACAGTTTCATTACCATCTTCATCAAGAAACTTTGCAACAAATTTTAAGATTGAAGCTAACGAAATCGCAAATCAAGCATCAAGCAACCAAACCTACAAAGATTTGAGGTAATTTCATCTTTTGGATACTCTAATGTGTGTGTACTGTGTGTATGTTTGTGAGCTATGGCTTTGATGGCCAAAACCGAACCGAGAAGGGCCATTTGGCCTTCGGCCATTAATCGATGCATACATATGTTTTAGTCCACCTTTTTAGCATTTAATCTCCTTTAACATCTGTTGAAAAGAAAGTAAACCAAAAGAAAGTTTAAGAGTGTGGCGTCTATGTGTTTACAAGGAAAAACTACCGAAACCATGTAAGGTTTCAGTATGAACTGAGACCTATTGAAAGCTACCGAGAGCAAAGGAAAACCTACCGAAACTATTATGAGTTTCGGTAATATTGAGACCTTCTTTTGAAACAACCGAAACCCATAGAGGATTGCTTATATATGCCGAAACCCATTGCATGACTACCGAAACCTCTATGGTTTTGGTATTACACCTAAACACAATACCAAGACCACTATAGAAACATGGAGGCTACCGAGAAGATGCTACAACTACCGAAACTATATGAAGCCATCAACACCTACCGAAACCTTTTAAGGTTTCAGTGATTTTTTAAGTCCCAGAAACAGCACAAATTATATATATATATATATATATATATATACACACACACACACACACACATATAAATATGTATATATTACATGTGTGGGTGTGCAGAGGAACTTACAAAAACAACAATATATATATATATATATATATATATATATATATATATATATATATATATATATATATATATATATATATCTTTGCTACTTATAATGCATTTAGGACAAATCTTGAATTTTAAGACTCACACAATTTAAAGCATTATGTACAAGCAAACAATGCATAATTTGTGATAGCAACGTTTAATCAATGCATTGCAGCGTTCTTAAATATTTTACATCGGAAACGTATAAACCTTTTCTCTCTCCCAATGCTTTTGCAGATTTTTGTGTTGGGAACCAACAAACCTTTCCCTCTTCCAATGGTTTGCTGGATTAGAACAGATTAAAAAGCACTGGTATTCAAACTCTAGCAGACGTCTTCTAACCTACATCGCTTCATTTATCTTTATCTTAACCTCTTTGTTATATTCTCCAATCTTTAACCATCACTAAATCTAATATTTTCTTCTCTAAAATTCATCCTCTAACCCAAAGTGAAGTGACGATCCAAAATATTTATGAGTAATCGAAATGGGGTTTTAGGGTTTGAGGTGCGTGTGTTTTTTGGAGGTAAGAAAGAATGTGAGAGTGTTTGATTTTTTTTATTGAATCATAAACAGAGGCGGCTGAGAAATAGCAACAGGGATTTAAGATTGATCAAAGTTGTCGTCTTACAAAGCTAATATGTCATTCTCTTTGTTTGATAATCATGTTACATGGGCTTGCAGATTCCCGATTTCCTCATCTCCTTTCCTTGGCAAGAATTTGAAAGTTCTATCAAAATTCACAAAGTTCAGACAATCTGTTTGGTAATTTTCAAGCTTTTAGCTCCATTTTTGTTTGTTTCTTGCTAAAGTTGGTTTTAATTCGATAAGTTTTCTTAGGTCTAGCAAACGGTTGAAGATCTATCAATTGTTCATCTTTTGATTTAGTTCTATTTGATCTAGCTATTAAAATGTTTATTTGATGTTTTATCTCTTCTTTACTCACTTGGATGATGTACAAGTGATTGTTGCTGGAAAAATATATAAATTTAGGATTACCGACTCTTTCTCTTTCGATGTTCCCAATTGTGCAGTTGTTTCTCTTCCATAAAATTTATTCATCTCTCTGTGCTCTCAGTTTGTGTTCCTCTATCACCATCTAATTTCAAGTATGTATCAACCAACATAAATAAGCTATGAGTTTGCTTCTACTTCTATAATCTAACAATCATAGCCATATGCCCATATATCCAAATCATTATTTGATTATAAATATCCATCTACTATGAGGTAAGTATTTTCTAGGCCTAATTGAAATATGACATAATATTTTTTAGTGTATCGTGCCATGGATACGTAGTATTTGATACCTAATCGACTAATTTCATCATTGAAAATGTATATATAGTTTTTTCTCTAATCTATTTATTTGGTACTGATTTGATATGTTCGGTTTTGATTTGGTGTATCTTTTTGTCAGTTTATCATCTTCTTTCATTTGTTGGATTCCTCACTTGCAGGCCCGGACGAATTGTGTGCTGCCCAAGAACCTTGTGTTTTAAAGAACACGAAAAATTCTTTGTCCAAAGGTGATACTTTGCAGAAGCCAATAAGCAACATAGAAATCTTTGATATTTTGGTATATGTATTTTTTTAACATGTGTCAAATTTATGCAACGTAAAACTTTGATGCTATGTCAAAGTTAGAATTCCAAGACTAAGTTAGAATTCCAGGAGATGCCACGAGATGCAAACGTCAGATGGAAAGGACTTGGCTGATGGTGGGACACATGAGGATGAGCTATGATCTTTACAGATATGTGTGTAGTTTTCTCAAGATATCATAAACTAATAGGATTTATATTCTTATCTAGATAGTTCGGGATAATTACTTTAATACATTCAATTTGTTGAGTTGAGTTATCATTGAGCTGAAAATGTAGTCCATATCAAAGACTGTTTTGCATAGTCAGTTTAATTAGTAACAAAGATTATAAGAATCTGATCTATTTGTTACAATATCAGGATAAACGTTTGCATCTGTTTCTAGATTTTTTTTTTTCCAGAATCACATAAACTAAGCTCTGAATCCCGTTTCTTGTTGCGGATAGATATCGGGCACAGGCTGATTTGAACTGTCACGTGATAGAGATTCCTTTCTCCTCAAGGTTTTCGAACTGTCACGTGAAGCTCGAGCACAGGCTGATTTGAAGTTTATGTATGTTATTTCATGCCAAATTTGTGGACAACAAAAGAAAAGGAAGGAGAAAGAGTACACTGATAGTGCTCTTTTGCTTCAAAGTACAAAATGCTTGTATTTTTTAACTTTGTTATTACAATGGCTTAATATACTTGTTATTTTCTATTACAAAAGATTCAGCCAGTGATTATGAGCCACATACAAATGTTTTTGAGTTTGAGATATTGATATGTATAACACCCTGTATTTGGAGATAAGAATCTGGAGGCTCAGGAAATTAATGTAACAAAGATGTGTTTGCGCATTTGGAAGTGTTATGTGTTTTCTTCCAAAAAACATAGGCAAAACAGATACAAATCGAGAGAAAACAACACTAAAAAAAATTCTTTACATGACTGAATAATCAAGAAGCACAACTTTTGGAAGTGTTATGTGTTCGTATTTATAACCAATGAATGAACCGGATAAGTAGATGTCCATTGGATGTTAGGCATTTGTTTTTAGATTTTTATGTTCATCCACTCCACGTAGTTTTTAGATTTTTCGATGAGGTCTCCATCTAAAGATGTATCAGATGGATCCTTTCTATCCAAGAAAGCTGATGGAATCAACGACCCTACATCGATCATCTATATATTACCATCAATCTCTTTCTACACATTCTCTTTCAATGTGTCGAAGCTATTTATAAGTACTTTAGGCTTGTCTTTCTTACACAACACTTCTATGTGTTCTTCGCATAAATCCATTTCAAATTTGTAAGTGTTTGAAGGGAGACAAAAGGAAGGGAGGTCACGAATTTATAACAATTTGACTGACCATGAAGGTTTGTTGCAATCATCTCCAATGAGTTTAACATACCCATTGAAGTAATAATAGTAGACACGAAGCACATGCTGGTTGAATCCAAAGAAGTGTCGTTGACACGTTAAAGTCACACGCCACCGCTGCAGCCCAAGGGAGAAAAAGGGTGTAAACCAAATAAGTGACTGAACTGCCTTCTTTAGCACTCAAAATAATGGTTTCTTTCAAGTGATCTGGACCCCGATCCTAAGAGGAAGTGAGGTTGATTTGGTACCATAATCTTAGTGATTTTATGGATCAATCAGAAGGTTTATTAATGTTTATATTATTAGTTTAAGAGACAAAAATGAAGCATTACAATATCCTATTTATAGGCAAAGAATTCACCTTTTTTTCAAGACTTCCAAGTTTTGTATTTCTACTTCACATGATATAAACTCCATCCGTGACTTTTGACCTTTTTCCAATTTACTTCCATGCATATAAAGTTTGATTCAATCATATGCATGAGATTGCTTGTTTGTCATCATTTCATACCTCACATGCATGTCATTTTCATGTGTATGGTGAAGCTTAATTGCATGCCTTTCACATGAGGTTAATTTTATGCCTTTCGTAGGGAGGTTCATAAAAATCAGAATATCAGATTCCGATCCAAAACCAGGTTTGAGCAAAACTGGTTTTAAAAATATTTTTGTTTTTTTACTTTGTAAAAAAAATTTATAATTATACTTTATAAACGTGAAAACGGTCGCTGCTTGAACTTTAGTTGTGGTGTATAGGTAATATTACCGAAATGTTTATAGTTTTTAAAATTGAACTCTCCTTCGTGCTACCAGAAGTTCCATGACTACTTTTCTTTACATCTTATACAGTTTATTTATTCGTGCATGCAAGACAAGTAAAATTGATCTTACCATTTTAATCCAATTCTTTTGATTTTGTATGTTCCAGTTTAGCTATTTGTACAAGTTTGTATTTACATTTTTGTTAATGTGTGTCTAGAGACAGGGGTCTCTAAACCTAGAATCAGACGAACTCATGAGCCATCTAAGTTTGAACTACTAATATCGATTATGGAGTAAAGTAGTTGGAAAATTATTAATACTAAAATTATTTAATTAATTGAAGAAGAGTGTGTGAATCCTTATTTGGAAAAAGGCAGTTGATCAATCATTAATAGCTTCTAGCAAGTCTCTTGTCTACATCCACACTTGTAATAGGTTTGGCTAACAAAAAATTCCTCCAGGCCTCTATAGTAAGCTAATGTTTTTTAACAGGGTTGTACAGTTAAAGTGAGGATTGTTGTTTTGCTAGATTTAATGAGATTTATGATCTAGAGAATTTGAAATCTCTTGATCAATCTCCAAACGTTTGAAGGAGCTCAAAATCTTGTCAAGTAATGACTTCATGAAATCCATAAAATCCAAATCCTATGAATTTATCAAACCAAACAACAAGGATATGATTTGTATTGGGTATGAATTCATGCTCATTCTTAATATTTGCTCCTCAATGGTTGCTTATAACAATTTGTTAGCATTTATGTGCTTATCTCATTAAAACTATATGACATGTTACATCGATACACACATGTTTGGAGTATGGTAGTATTTGCAATAGTTCAAAATAAAGGTTTTTGTGTTGAAGGAGCATGTTAACCAAAAAATTAAATTGTTATCGTTGCCGCTTTGCACGGGTAAACTACTAGTATGTGTGTGTCTATATATATATATATATATATATATATATATATATATATATATATATATATATATATATATATATATATATATATATATATATATATATATATATAGGGTTAAGTTCCATGGAGTCCCATATTAGAGTGGAGCCCTGGAGTCCCATATTAAATGTACATGTTCGTTACAATAAAATATTTTATTTTATACAAAAGTATAATATACACATGTTCAAAAGTGCATTACAATTGTCGAGTTCACATCATTTGAAGTTATAACGATAAAAAAAATTCTATATCATGCAAAATTATAATATTTAAACAATATGCACATGTGATCTGATGATGCACTTTGATCATGTGCATATTATATTTTTGCATGAAATATAACATTTCTATCGTAATGAACTTCAAATTATGTGAATTGTTCAATAGTAGTACATTTTTGAACATTTATATATTAAATTTTTGCATGAAATAAAATATTTTATTGTAATGAACATGTATATTTAATATGAACTCCAGGACTCCACTCTAATACGGGACTTCATGAAACTTAAATCTATATATATACACACACACACACGCACACACACACGACTGTTTATATATTCCATGTGTGTGTATGCATGTGAATTCGAAAACAGAAACAACAACTTATAAGTATTCATGCGTGTATAAGTGTGTGTGCTTGCAGCATGTATGTATGTGTATATATATGTATGTATATTAGTATAATGATCAATAATTAAAGGCCATTGGCCAAACTTAATTTATTTAAAAGCTACAAAACTTTCAGCAATAATATATATATATATATACACACACACACACATGTATATATATTCAAGGCCTTTTAATTATAACATAGCTTTATTTATTTGTTATGAACTCTGTAATATAAATTACAGACACTTCGTTGAACACCATATATTAATTAAAGTGTTTAGCTTGGTTATGAGCCAAAGTTAAATGCCAGAGTATATTAAAGCTTATTAAAAGTGTCAAAGCCTTCAGAAACATAGCAAAGCCATATTGAGCCAAAAAGCTATAGTAAAGCCTAGAAGCCAATGCAAGCATTTTAGAGCATTATAAAGCGTAGATAAGTCGTGCAAGTGTTTCAGAGTATCATAAAGCCATAAATATTGGTGCAAGCATTAACAGTATAGTGAGTAACAATTATTCATGTTTACATGTATTTTATGTAATTGAGACATACTTTGCTTCTATATGCTTTCTTTGACCTTCAATAGAGGTTATGTGAGTGAAGGTGAACACTGAGGTACAGGTGGTGCCTAGCTTAGCCATATCTCACATTTGTTTTATTAATATTCATTATTTACTGTTAACTGATTATCCTTCTGTATAATATACAAGCATTTATGCGGGTAGCTAACCTCGCATCACAGACTAGTCATATGTAAGCGGTAACCCTAGAGGTGGCATTTCCTTTTCAGCGTGCGTTGTCTCAATTTGTGCAAGCATTCACTCTAGTATAAGCAATAACTCTGAAGAAAGCTTTAATTGGAGCAGCCTTTATAGGAATATTTCTTTTAGCCATATATCTTACATGCATCATGATTTTCTGTTATGTCACTAAGCAATTAGGTTACAATTACTACTCACAATTTTTTAGGCAAAGGTAAAGAGCAAGTTGGACCACTTGCTTAGGTCTATTTTCTGATCAACCTAGTGGACTTTAGCTCACTATTCAGCTTGTGGTATAGCTTTGTGATGCCTTTGGATCTGGGTAGCTGCTTTTAATATTATTGTGATGTAATAGCGATTTAACATTGTAACCTTGTAGCATGTGTAGTGCATGACTTATTGTAATCCATTATTTAGATTTATGCAAGCTTTAGACTTATTATGATGATTATGGCAATTATTATTTATTCCTGGGATTATGCAAGCATGATTAAAGCATGGATGTGACAAAAAATTCGACTCCATATTCTGTAACTCACTCCAAGATCAATACTCGTCAGTCATCATTCTTTTAACACTGCCCACGGTAGTTGGTACGCCATGTCAATACCAACTGATTGTACATACGAGTTCCACTATGTGAGGACACCATCTTAGAGGGTGTGGGTGGCATATTTTACTTTGTTGTCCTCCACACAACTGCTAACGCAGAAGATAGACTCCAACTTTTCAAACCCGTGGGTTAGGCCAACTGCACCCTCCGTGCCGTAAAGTATCGGGGTTGGCAACTTAGGAACCCTTTTATACTACAACCTCTCGGGATGGTTTCTGTCCCACCTACTATTCCGTTGTTTCGTGACGCATTATTTCAGTTATTTTCATAGGCAACAGTTACGTCGGCTACTCGTCGAGACACAAGTTGCTCGATCTCTGCGGAGATCATTATCCTTGGTGTCATGATCTTAAAGTTTAAAACAATTTATCATGGTGTAAGAAGATAAGTCCATAGGTTGACATTAACTAAGACAGATAGTCATAACTACATATCATCATGCACAGAGTAATTGCTGAACATAATTTTTCAATATAATACTTGATACATGATTTCATACATAAGAGGATTGGGAATTTCCCAAAAAACTTTCAAGTATTACATAACTTAAAGGTACATTATCTAGCAAGTCCAAGGGAAACATAGTTGTTATACAAGAAGATAGTGGACGCACTAGGTATGTGAGGTCTCCATGATGTCTTCGTGTTCAAGGGCGTTAAGTCGTTGCATCAGCTTCGTATTATCAGCTTCATATTCCGCTAAGCGATGACGCAATTCGTCGATCCCATCTTAGTGCATCATATGAATGTTCTGAGTAGCCCATTAGACGTTGATGCTCTGAATGGCTTCCTACTCGATCCTTGTAGAGACCTCCCCCACCTCTTGGTGTATTTGGCTAAACCGGAGATCATATCCAGCTGCCCTTGCCACAAGTAGGGTCATTGCGTGGTTCTTGGGTTACATCCGGGGGCTTCTAGAGTGGATGATTCTCCGACCTTGAATTAGTCAGGGATTCCTTCTTTGTTTTTCCACTCTTGGAGGTTGTGAGGCATCCATCCGCAGTGCCTGGCGTTTGCTCGCCTTCGAAGAGGCGGCCTTTGTTCAGGAGCACTCATCAAAATGGTTTCCCGTTGGATAGGTAACACACTCTTCTTCAGAGTGAACGACATCAAGTGTCCATTGGGGTGGTTGCAGTATGGTCGGTATAACGGTGTGCGCTATGGGGGTGGTGGGACGATCGATGTTTCGGGGCTAGTGTAATCCTACTCATATTCGGATGTGTCCTCTTCTTCGCCTTCATGGTTTGCTAGACTATGGTGAGTCTCTAAATCTTGGTACACCTTGGTGTCATTTTGGCCTCCTTGGCCAAAAGGTGGGTACTCATCCTTGGAATCACAAAGAATGATGATGGTGTCGGTTGACATGTTTCCGTGTCAAGATTCATATACATGTTTACATTTGTCTTAAAAAATCAATATCTTGTAACGATTATAGTCTAGGGTACTAATGCAACCTAGTTCATTATAACCATGTCTCTGATACCAATCTGTCACACCCCGATACCCCGCTTGGCAATGAGGCGTGAAGTCACGGAAACAAAGTCACAATCATAATGAACGACCTCTAGATGGGACGTTTTCGAAATATATAAACTAAAAATATTGTTTTACAATCACAAAAATAAAAGAGTTCACAAATGATGAATATTAAAATACATGACAAAATAGATTTAGTTATGAAAATCGATCTCCATTGTGTTTTAAATGCCATGTGACTACAAAAGCTTGTAAAAATCTTGAAAGTTAGCCATGACTGTGATATTTTGCCCTTATAGTCCTGAGAATAACACGCTAAATACGTCAACAATAATGTTCATGAGCTCATAGGCTTACACGATAAATATAGACATTGTATGGAACACAAGATTTCATAGAGTTGATAAACAAAACGACTCAATAGTTTAAGTATTACCATAAGCCTCATGACCCTGAAACTTAACTGTTGATGCCCTATATGTTATCCAACACCATAATACCAAGAATCGTCAAATGATTATGCATCCACAATTGGCGTGACCAACCTGGATGAGGGCGTCAACCCAAATAGATCTTTGCATAAGATTCACATTTACGAGGTAATTAGCGGTTCATGGTTGAGGGCGGTGGTAAAGTAACCTTATGTAATTGTAATACATAAAATGTTTTAAGTATATGTGTCCATGGAAAATGTTGAGCAACTATTCTCACCCCAAATAATAAGAACATGTACAAATACTGGGTATGAAAACTCACCTTAGTGGTGACATTGAATGTGATGATCGAATAGTTATCTTGTGACGACGCCCGAAAGGACTTAACCGAGTCCTAAATGGTATGAGCGAATATGCATGCATGATGGTTTCTAAACTTGAAATCACTCAAAAAAATAAGTCCATTTAACGTTTTCAAAAGTTCAAGCTTTATTTATAAAATTTTTAGGATTTATCAATGTTTATGTCCCACTTTGGGGCTGTGTTTAACATAGCTGTAAAACGATTTAGACTTTGATATTTTTAATATGAAACTACTGTGTCTGAAGGATTTTTCAAGTTAAAAACGGTAATTGTTTGAGGTGTTTAGGTTAGGTAAAGAGTTAGTTAAAAACTCATATGTAAACATCAAATGAGCTGTTAGACCTTTCGGTTTGTAAACAATAATTGGGGGTTCAAAACTCCGAATTAAATTATGCAAATTTCCAGATCTTTAGTTAAGGCATAGATATGATTTCTGGAAATAGAATCACCTCATTTCGTTATGTTTAGAGCTAGTTATGATTTTTCAAAGTCGATGCAATGTTTCCGCTGGAAAAATCCAAATTTCACCAACTTTATAACAACTTGTGATTCTTGTTGTTTATCCAAAAACCATACGTATAAAACATCATGAACACATTCATAGACTTGGTTTTCAAAATCTTTAGGCCTACTTTATGTGTTCATATATTTATAAACATATTTAAGAAGCAATCTATAAGGTAAAACTACTTTGTTTATGAACTTTGTTTTTGAAGCAACTTTTTGTTGGTGATTATATATTATGCAAGACATATATTTAACATAAATAAAGACATAAATAATGTAGTTTTTATTTAACCTAGTGAAGAATGAAAACAAATATGTAGAAGAAGTGATCTTGAATTTGTTGTACCAAAGAACACTTGAATACTTGAAGAACAATTGAAGAAAGTGAAGTGTTCTAGTGTATGTTTAGTGGCCGGTTTTGAGGAGAGAAATAAAGGAGAGTTTTTGCTCTTGCAAGGTGTGATGATGAATGAACAAATAATCCTCTATTTATAGAGGAAGTTGGGCTTGCAAAGTGGAGACGAAATAGTGAAGAATGAGTGCATGTCTAGCGAAAAGGGTTATAAAGCGAAAAGGTGCTTGGGATGGTGCATGGCTTATCAATATAATAATCAAAAGTTAAGGGGGGGGGGGGGGTATTAGAGGTAGGGTGGCCGGATTTTAGGGGTTGAATAAGGGGTTTTTTTATTTTTTTTATAAAAGTATTTAAAATGTATTTCTTTTCTATTTGCATTTTTATGTATATCTATAAATACTTGTTAAATAGAATACAATAGTTTAATAATAATGTTTTTATCTTGCATAATTGTAGTTTAAAAATTGATTATGCATAATGAATGTTATTAATTCTACATTACTTATACAAGACACATAATTCAACTAATCATGTTGTAAGTTGTTCAAATTATTTCTTCGTTGTTTCATCGCATCACACCCATGAAATTTGATTTTGTTTTTAAGGAAGAATCCTTATGGTTTTGTTAAAATCTTGATTCAATAAAAATCACTATTAATTGGATATCGGATGCTAACCTGATTTGGTGTCAATTGTTACAAATTGAAACCTTCTCAAAAGCTAGTCAATAGTGAGTAAGTTAGTTCATCATCCACAACATCTGTGCATAACAACTTGATATTTAAATGAACTCAGCTTCAGTGGTTGATGTAGACACTGAGTTTTGCTTCTTCCTTGTGACACTAAAAAGTTTGTTTTCGACTACATGACATCCTCCAGTGGTGCTTTTTGTACCGACTTTGCAACGTGCGTAACATGACTTTGAAATACCCATGATATCAAAACGGTAGTCTTACGGATACCAAATACCTAAACTATGAGTACCCTTTAAATACCCAAGAACTCTTTTATCACCAATAAAAAGACTCTCTTTTGGATCAGCTTGGTAATGTGCACATAAACATGTTGAAAACATAATATCAGGTCTGCTCGCTGTGAGATACCTCATGGATCCAACCATACCTCTATGAAGACTTTGATTCACTGACTTCCCCCTTACATTAGCATTGAGTCTGTTGAGTGGAGCCCTGGGAGTTTTCATTTTTCCAAGCAAAATTTGTAACATCTCAATTTTTGAATTATATGTAGTGAAACAATTAAGATTTAATTAAGTATTTTATTGACTTGGAATCCACATTTTATATTTAAATTATAAATATTAAATGATGAAGGATCATCATTGTTAAAGCGAAAATTCAAGGAAAGGAGTATTTAAAAGATGAACGTTGAGTGGCTATGAATGATAGAAATTAAATGATGAAGGATCATCATTGTTAGAGCGAAAATTCAAGGAAATGAGTATTTAAAAGATGGACTCCGAGTGGTGTTGAAATAATTATGGAATGAAATCTTATTAATAAGAAATATAAGTTGAGGGGGTATCTTGTAATTATGGCAAACTCAAAATAATAAAAGTGAGTGTGTGACCGTTCACAGTCTATCTTAACAAAAATTCAAGATTTTTATCTCTCTCTCTCTCTCTCTCTCTCTTTCTCTCTCTCTCTAAACCCACGACTTTCACACACACACTCTATCTAAACAAGAACACTGAATTTGTTGGAATTAAAGGCTGAAAAGTTGGGAATACGTTGCTTGGAAGGATCTACAACTACTGCAATCACCAATTTCAGGTATGAAACACTTAAAAATCTCAAATATATGGGTTTTGGGCTTGGTTTTTTTAAAGGAACCGAATCATAGATTTCTGAGGGAGTTGCTAATGCATGTTGTAATTATAAGTCGGAATGTTTAATCGAGTATCAAGCAAGTTGTGTATCAAATTTTAGCTTCTAATTAAACTCCTAACTATGAATTTGATTTTAACTATGTGTTTTAGTGTCTGTGTGTGTGTTCATCAAGCATTTAAAATACGGCCAATATGGTCTGATTTTGGTACCTTTAAATGTTAATAGATGTTAATAAAGTGTAAAGAGTATTTTGATAGACTTCAATCATAGGATAGGTACAAAATTGATTGGAAAGTTAAGAAAACTACTATGTATGAACATCGGCCACAAGTTCGGGTGATAATCGAACTTCGGGCTTGATTAACAAGCCACACGAACTTTGGGTCATACATGAAGTTCGGGTATGTTGAGTTTCGGGTTCATAGGTAAACCGAACTTCAGTTCATCGGTCAACCGACCTTCCGGTCTACGCGAACTTCAGGTTCCTGAAGCACCCGAACTTCGGGGTATATGTCAAAATTGATGAAGTTAAAAACTACTAAGGAAGGAAGGTCGTACCATCCAAAGTTCAGGACCAAGCGAATTTCAGCTGTGGTCTGAACTTCGGGTCATCGAAAATGCAATTAAAAGTTAAGTTTTATAAAAACCTATGAAAAGTACATAATACTAATATTCTGATATATAAATGTGCTTTGACATAACAGGACCTTAGTGGGGTAATTATGTACTCCTTGATATAAATTAAACAGGTGAAAGTCTGGTTAGGAAATGAAAGCTAATAACTGATTGTGTAAGACCCTGTGGTAATCTTCCAAGGCATCCTTGGTAAAATTAAACTACTATGAGTGATAGATTATTGTTTTGGGATTTATTATCATTGCATTCACATATTATTGGCTTGTTCCTGTTGCTCATGAATATATCTCTTGGCATTCTGATATTATTTATTGTTACTGATGCACTCTTGTCCTTGACATGTTATTAACATGAAGTTTACTTTCTTTTGAAAGTGAATAATTCAGTACATGCTCTTGCATGATGATAAATTAATAATCCGGTGTGACTTGGGATGAGGTTGACAATAGGCCACTGTCGGGGACTGATCATCCCATATACCCATTCCATCCGGGTTGTATGTCCCCGATTGATAATTGAACAACCATGTAGACATAGGTATAAGAAATCCATGCTTCCCAGCATTATGAGATCTTGTCATTCATGCAATCCGCACGAGGAGCAACCATTGCTCGTATTCACATTTGGTTTGCATGACATATTTGTGAAATGTATAATCTGTTATCTCACTAAGTGAAATCTTACAAATGATAATTAACTGTTTTCAGGAAATGGTAAAAGCGTAGCTGGGCCTTCTACTTAGGCTATACATCAGGTTCCCCGAGGATTCCTAGAAGCTATCTATAAATATGAAGATTTTGTAGCCTTGGGGTTGGATACTGGATTTGTTGTTGTATTGAATAATCATGATGTAATAGACAAATTTTGTCATTGCAGACTATATACATATTATGTGTTAGTGTTGATGTAAATATAACTTGTTTTATACTTGGAACCTTAATTATAATGTTAATATTGTGTTGTATGTTGATTCTGTAGTATTATTCTGTTAATAAGGGAAGGTATTTCAGTTTGGTATCAGAGCAATAGTTTGTGGTCTCAAGTTTCCGCGAGGGCTTGGACTCAAAATCAGGTTATGATATTAGAATGGACGCCTGGGAAATGATCTGAACTAAGATAGGATTTACATGAATCACGGGATATTAAACGGTAATTCTAAATAAGTATATATAGAAATATATGTTCTAAATATCAGTTGTTATAAATCTGTACATGTTTGGAGATGATATGACTCCTAAACAAATGCTTTAAATGATGCAAAGCATGATGGAGCAAAATAATTGGCGTCACGTCAAACTGATGGCTGATCAAGCTCAATCTTTCACTGATCAGCTTAGGGCTCGGGATGAGGCCGAGGCTAAGCATGGGGCTGACAAAAGGAAGGACAAGGAACATGTTGGTCCCAAAAGGTTTCCTTAGTATGTTGCTCTAAGCTGTAAAGGAAGGGGGGTGAATACTGGTATTTAAAAGTTCAACACACTTTCTCAATGTATGTATTATCAACAAGTGTTAATTACAAACAAGCTTAAACTGCGGAAAAGTTCAAGTTGAGATGACAGATACAACAGATGTTCTACTAATCTAAGACACACTCAGACCAGTTACAATGAATACACTCACAAAGATGAACTCACTGTTTACAAGACAGACAGATAGACAGCTTGAACAAGAACAACTTGGACACACATAACTATTTTGTTCAGGCAGACTTTGCATGCATGAAAACACACTTCTTTGCTCATTCTGAATATCACACTCTTGGTTATCTCACATTCCTTAGAAGCTTCCTTTTATACTCTCACAGAGAATCCCAGTGAAAGTTCCTCATTAGACGTTGAGATAGTGGAGTGTCTTTCCAAAAAGACAAAAATACTTTTCTGCACGTTCTGACAAAGCAGTATTTGTCTCAATATTGTGAAATGTTTGTCTTTTCCATTTTGTCTCTGTTGCAGAAGACTTTAACCAAAAGAGGAATGTCAACTTTAAACCTTTCATCTTCTGTTTTGGCCATTTTGATATAAGAAATGGTCTGTCACCTATTTTAAATATCCACTTTGTCTTCATGTAACAGAACAGGGTAGGTAGTCTTGGTAGTTTCTGTTTTTCCATTTTGTTTTCGACTTTGTAAACTGATCTCTTGGTCCAAGACAATACATGAGGACATGGAAACATATTCCATAAATTGTTTAGCCTGTTCACAAAGAACAAAATACTTAGAATTTCTCCAAACTGCTCAATAGGCATGAGCAGCGTAGACAGTTTATGTCTAGCCTGTTCAACAGAATATAATAGCTTGGACAATCTGCCCTAGTTGCAACAAATGAAACAGGGTAAGCAGCTTTGACTAATATTGCAAAACACTTATCAAGTTTCAATAAGGCATTAACATGACCTAAATTAGACCTTCAAGTGCATCAAACAGGTTTGATTAATAATCTCCCCTAAGATGTATAATAGGTTTGACTGAGGCCGTTTTGTGTCTAACAATCTCCCCCTATTTGCAATAACCAGTCTAAGCTGATTCAATCAACAATCATTACATATTTTTACACCATTTGCTGAAATGGAATTGCAACACTGAAGTAAAGTAAAAGATCAGTTTATATATACACTGATATTGATTACAAACAACACATGTCTTTATAGAACTACAACTAATGTGCTAAAGTAAATTACAAGTAATGTAATAAGGAGGATTACAACTAATGTAATAAAGTACAACATATGTACAATGAAAATTTCAACAAATTGGACTGCTGATGGTGGGAGCAAGTAATGGTAAGCCTTTCCAACTTATGGACATCTTTCATTCTTCATCTACTCAGTAGTAGATGGACCTTCAATCTGTTGCATTCCTTTAAACAGTTTTTCAAAGTGCTCCATGGTTTCATCAATATCTTCAATTTTATGTCTGGAAACATGAAATCTGGGTGTTGAAGTTCTCCTCTCTCATAGAAGCATTTAAGCTATTCCCAGATAGCTGCTCTACATCTTGATGATTGCTTGAAAGCATTGGAGAGTCTAAAAGCTATGAGTTGCTTGAGCCCAACCTTATGCAGATCAGAGGCTCTTTGGAAACACATTTTCTTTGATAAGGGGTCCACAAAGAATACCCTAAACTCGGGTTCTTCTATGAGTTTGCCTTCTGCAGGCTCAACACCTCTGGGTAGGCATTTACTCCTTTGATTTAAACAGCTAAAATGCCTTGATCGATAATCATTAGGAGTTCTTCAAGCTCTAAATCCTTCCTCTTTTTCCTAGGCTTAAACTTGGGTTCAACGACAGAGGTACCCTTAATTTGTTCTTCAGAGATCTGGCCCAGGTTTTTCACTCTCTCCATTAGTATTTTGACATATGCCCTGATAGCCTTAGCAGTTTTGAATTTTGACTGACTTAGGGCAACAACCAATTCAACCCACTCTCTGTACCCCATGCAAGCAACATCAGTGTATTCATAAGCTTCCAATTCTGGACCCTCAGCACCTGGCCTGGTTATCCGAATCTTCCACTGCTTACCTTTCTTTGAGATGAAGACAGCTTTGATAATTTTTTCCTTGGCAAGCCTTCTGTTGGCCACATTAAAGATTCTTCTTTGCCAAGTTGTCAAAGTGTACTTGGGCTCTTGCTGAGGAGGATACAGGCTTTGACTTGGTCACTAAGACCTATGCACTCTGCTCTTTCTCTCCTTCTCTATTACTGACTCTTTTGCAGCCTCTAGCAGTTTCCTTTGAACATGCAAGGAGGGCATTTTAACTTTTCTTACCTCCTTGTGTGCAAAGGCCATGGCAGCTTTGGCAGAGTTCTTTTGTCTTTCTAGAATCTCAAGCTACTCTTCTTTGAATGTGTAATAATTCTCCAGTGAAACACCCATTTCTTTGGCTTGAGACTTGTCAAGTTTGAGTTGGGCAGCTTTGAGATAGTCAGTATCCACAAAGGCTTTTCCTTTACCCTTAACTGCTTTGATCTGAGCAGCTTCTATTTCCTCTTCTTCTTCTTCTTCCTCAATCTATTCCAATATTAAGTGTCTCCTTCTGCATGGTCTGTCCTTAGGAATGGGTTCCTCCCCCTTAGATGGTGTAGGACTTGCAGATCCAGCCTGAGTAGGCTGAGCAGATTCAGAAATTTTGGAGACACCTGCAATAGGACCTGTTTGGGAAAGACCTGTTGCTTGACCCATTGAAGCCGATTTCTCCTTAGAGGGAGATGAAGATTTCTCCCCCTTAGACTTGGTCTTTGAGGCAGATATCTTCTCCCCTTTTGAAGGAGATGGCACAGAGCCTTCAACAATAGGTCTGACTTAAGGAACGGATCCAGCAGGCTGGGTAGCAGCAGTTTTGGCAGAAGGCTTGGAACCAACAAGGCTATGCACTAAGAAAGCCAAGTTATCCATAACCTCTGCAAGGTCGGCAACACTGGTTTGAAGAGAAGAACAATGGGAAGTGGCAAGAGATAACAGCTGGGAGATAGCTTCCTTGTCAGGTGCTGTGAACACCAAACATTGAAGTTGTGCGAGTCATTTCAAAAGAATCTTGCATATCATCAAAGTGTGAGGAAACAGAATTGGACAGAGAGACCACTAAGGTATTCAAGCTGGCCAAAGTGGAAGGGAGAGTGTTTGAGCAAACATCAACCAGAGCTGACAGCTATTGGCAAACAGCTGATAGTGTGGACACGGAATCCTACTGGTTAGAAAGATTTATGGAGAGGGAGGAGGATAATTATTACAGCTGTGCAGTGAGTGCTAGCAGCTGAGAGGAATGATCAACTTGCGGAGCAGGGGTTGGGAAACAAGTCCTGAACGAATCAAGGAACCCCTGAAGCTGGGCAGACACAGAATATGAAATAACGGAAGGTAGGGAGGTCATAGAGTTTTCCAAAGAACCAACTTTGTTGGTTAGCACAGAGAGCTTATCCTTCAAAGATAGATTTTTGGGGGATGGAGGTGTACGGGTTGATTGTTGGATTGGGTGGATGGTGAGAACTGTGATGGTGACGGTGATGATTAGGGAGTATGTGGATCAGTAGGTGAAGGTAGGGAGACTTTGGATAGTAGTTTCATAGCTTGAGCATAAGCTAAATGGCCCAGCTTGGACTGGTCAAGGGGACCTTCAGCAGTGGTTGTATCTGCATCATATGGTAAAATGTTAGGAGTTGGTGGCCTTTGAGATGCTGCTGGTATTGTAGCACCTTCATCAAGACCTGGGGTTGTTCCCTCAGTAGTACCTTGGTTTTTAGGCACCTCTTCATGGAGAAATGGGATGTGCATTTCAACATCATTAGTGTTAAAGGCTGATGATGAAATGTGCACGTGGGGAGCAGCCTCACCAGATGGATGTTCTATTCCCTCAGGTTCATCGGCTTGGGTTGATGGTCCTTCAACAGCTGTTGGGTGTGTAACAGCTACATCATTAGGAACAGAAGTTTGAGGCTGGTCTGCTGGATGGTGTGTTCCAGCAGCTTGGGCACCTCGTGCAGACTCAGATTGTGTATGAGAAGTATGAGGTGGGGACTGTGTTGACTCAGTGTGGAGTGGAAAGGGCTCTCGTCTTTCAATGTCTTCAGCCTGTTGAGAGGTTTGGACAGTTGATGTGGTGGTCTCGATTTGTACAATTGGTTCCTGTTGGGAGGAACCAGAGGGCCTAGGCTGAATCAGGGTGGACTCATGCTGGAGTGAAGCCTGATCCAAGTGTGTTGCACCTAGTCCCAAAATAGGAGAAGCTATAGCAGCAGGGGTTGCTTCTTTATCAATTGACTCCTGTTGGGAGGGGTCAGAGGGGCTAGTTTGCGAGGATGTTTTCTTTTTGGCTAATGATTTGCGTCTGTTTTATGATTTGAGGGATGAAGTGGAGGATGAATGTTGCGGGGAAGTGATGAGAGGTTTAGTTTGGACTGGAGGTGAGACTGGGCGAGGAATAGGACGGTCACCCTGTTACATGGTCTCATGTGCCACAAAGGCTTCTGGTTCAACTGATGAACCAGGGTGAGTAGTCTGCTCCCCCTCAGCCACTGAAGCTGACGAGAAAGACTTAGCTGTTTTAGCTTTCTTGCGGACAGGCTCAGCCCCACTAGATTGCAAGGACCTCTTTGTCAGTTTGGGCCTTGATTTGGATTTTCCTTTGGGAGCAACTATTGGATCCACCCTCTGAGTAGAGGGTCCTTCCACCAAACCAAGTAACCTCCTCATTGGGGTGGACAGAGGAGGCTCATTGTTGAGTACTGGAGTGTAAATACTCAATTCCCAATAACAGGGAATGCAACAATAAACAGAGGTTGAGATTTAAACAGATGCTCACCACAAATGTGTTTGAAGATGAGGCTTTGGAACCTTGGATATATGACAGTTGCGGGTCGTTGTTGTTGCTCCACCAGATTCCTTAGATTCAGGAAATTTCATCTTGCCATGTTTAGTGTAGTCCCATACACAAATAGTAAGACTATGGGAATCTCATCTCTGCTAAGCTGGTCAAAAGAACCATCTTTGCTGCTCAGGCTCATCACCATTGAGGCGAAGAGGTAGCTGTAAGTAGGAGATAGATCCCTTCTGAACAAAGTAGCACTCACCTTAGGTTCTGCTACACCACAGAAACGCAGCAGGTTGACCATTTGCTCATTCTCAAGCTGAGGTTTGTCATAAGTGTTAGCCACTGGGAGATGAAGAACTTCCCTTAGAAGAGCAGTAGTGATTTCAATGTTTTGAGTGCCATTAAGTATGGTTCCTCTGATGGTTTTGGTAGATGGGTCATAAGAACATGTGTACCAGAACTCATAAACCATCTCCTGGTACATGACACCAGGAGAGGCAGTCGTTGCGTAGTGTAGACGATGAGCTTGAAAGAAACCACCTTAGGATCATAACCTTTTCCCACATAGTTTTTGGGAATGGTCAGGTTGGCAATGTCGTTGGTGGGTTTCAGTGTGAGCATGGTGTTGACCGAGGGATGTTTTACTACATCATCACCAACGAACACAGGAAAAAGGGGGTTGTTTTTGTGAGCCATTTGGAAGGTAGTAGTGATGAATTATACTTGACACTTAGTCGATTTAGGGTTTAGCAGGCAGTTATGGAAGTAGTAGAGAAGAAGAAGATGATGAAACAGTGGTTTAGGTATTTTTAGGATTTTAATTTGTGAGTAGGAGAGAGAAAGATTTGGGCAGTTGAATTGAAATGTTCTTTAATGGAAAACGGAAGGGTTTGCCATGTCAGAACGTTTGTCAGACCACTTGACCTTTTTAACTACTAACACACGTTAACAAACATTATCCGTAGATAATTAAGTTAAATAAATACGTAATTTAAGTAACTTAAATGTGAAGAAAGGTAATTAAAACTGATGTTCTATGTTGTTATTAAAACCTGTGATGAGCAGGTTTCATCACAAACTGATCACTCTACAAGCTGTTCACGCAACCTGTGCAGCTAGAGGAGAACTGGTTTCATTGTGATACATGTTCAATAGCTGAACAGGTTACAAAGCATTGCCTTGTATGACAGATTAAGAGAGCGAGCAGGTTGGAGGTTTGTACAACAGAACACGTTTGAGATTAAAACTTATTTTCCAAGCCTGTTATATGTCCAAGCTGTCCAAGTTTTTAGAAACTGGCTAAGTACAGGACAAGTAAAACCTGTCATGTCCAAGCTGTTATATGAAATTAGGACAAATTTGAACAAGTGATATTCAGAGCATCAATGACACTTAGTCACTTTTATTTAACATACCCAGCTTGCTTACAAGGTAATTAAACCTGTTTTCATCAAGAGGTTTGGTGAAAATATCTGCAAGCTGTTCATCTGAGGAAATAAAACTTACCTCCACATTACCTTTCTGGATGTGATCCCTGATAAAGGGATGTCTGACTTCAATATGCTATGTTCTGGAGTGAAATATTGGATTGTTAGAGATAGCTATGGCACTTGTATTATCACACATAATAGGAGTTTTCCTATATACAAGGCCATAATCCTCAAGCTGATGCTGCATCCATAGAATTTGCCCACAGCATCTTCCAGGAGCAATGTACTCAGCTTCAGCAGTAGAAGTAAAAACTGAATTCTGCTTCTTGCTACACCAACTGATAAACTTACCACCAAGGAGTTGACATCCACCTGTTGTGCTTTTCATGTCTAGCCTGCAACATGTAAAATCAGAATCTGAATAACCAATTAGTTCAAGGCTGAAGTCTTTGGGATACCAAAGACCCAAACCTGGTGTACCCTTTAGGTATCTTAAGATTCTTTTACAGCAGCTAAATTTGATTCATTAGGATCAGCTTGAAATCTAGCACATAAACAGGTAGCGAACATAATATCTGGTCTACTAGCAGTTAAGTATAGCAAGGTTCCAATCATGCCTCTGTAAGCTGTTACCGAAACAGCTTTGCCACAGGCATCAACATCCAACTTTACATTGGTTGCCATTGGGGTTTTGATGGGAGAACTTTGATCAAATTTAAACTTTTTCAGAAGATCTAAGGTGTACTTTTCCTTTGATTAATTAAAATTCCATTAGAGGTTTGTTTAACCTGTAATCCAAGAAAGAAAGTAAGTTCACCCATCATACTCATTTAATATTTGGATTTCGTGCGTAGTGAAAAGTTCTAGCATAACCGTTCATTAGTAGAACCAAATTTTATGTCATCCACATAAATTTGAACAAGCATAATATCAGTTTTCACCTTCTTTATGAACAATGTGGTATCCATTTTACCTCTGGAATAACCATTGCTCATAAGAAAGTCAGTAAGAGTGTCATACCAGGCTCTAGGGGCTTTTTTAGACCATGGAGAGCCTTGTCCAACTTATAGACAAAACCTGGATGTTGTTCATTTTCAAAACTTGGGGGCTGCTTGACATATTCCTCTTCCTACAGCTTACCATTAAAAAATTCACTCTTTACATCCATTATGAAATAACTTCATGCTCTTGTGGGCAGCATAGACTAGAAACAAACGAATTGCTTCTAATCTGGCCACTGGGGCAAATGTTTCATCATAGTCGATGCCTTCTTCTTGCTTATAGCCTTGAGCAACCAGTCTTGCCTTATTTCTAATAATATGACCTTGCTCATCCATCTTGTTTCTGAAAACCCACTTCGTGCCAATTATAGTTTTACCTTTAGGAACGGGGACCAGCTTCCATACTTTGTTTCTCTCAAACTGATTGAGTTCTTCTTGCATAGCAGTGATCCAATTGGCATCTTTCAGTGCATCATCTACTTTCTTTGGCTCCATCAGGGACACAAAGCCAGAAAACATACAAAAGTTTCCTAAGTTGTCCCATCTTGTTTGTACCCCTTTGTTGATGTCACCAATTATTTCATCATTGGGGTGACACCTGATCCACTTAGGATCATGTTTCAATGTGGATTCTCCCGTATATATTTCATTTTCATTAGGTCTTGCAGAACGGCTTTCAAGATTTTTAGACACACTGATGTCTTGAGCCTGTTCACCCATTGAGAATGAATCATTGTTGTTGAACACATCAGCAGAAGATTCAGGGAAATCAGCATTGATTTGTTCTGGACATGGTGCATTAACTATGTCATGAAACTTATTCACACAGGGTGTATCAACATAATCATCATCATGTCCATTGTGGTTAAAGGGTTCCTCTCTGGGTGAAGTGGAAGCTTTTGAGTCCTTTTCTTCAACATTTGAATGCATAAGATCATCAAAGCTGAACTCTCCTTAAACTGATTCAGGAACAGCTTTGGTAGAGGAATTCCTAGACTCCTCAAAGGTGACATCAATAGATTCATCTATCACATTCCTTTTGTAGTTGTATACTTTGTAGGCTTTAAAAACAATAGAATATCCAACAAACACACCTTCATCAACTTTGGGTTCAAATTTTTCCAGCTGATCCCTCTGATTTAGAATGAAGCAGGGGCATCCAAACACATGGAAATAGCTTATATTTGGCCTTCTCCCTATGGTTAACTCATAAGGAGTCTTGTTGAACCTTTTCACCAGTAAGGATCTGTTTTGAGTGAAGCATGCAGTGTTGACTGCCTCAGCCCAAAAATGATGAAGGCAAACCTGATGCACATAGCATGGTTCTAGCAGCTTCAATGAGTGTTCTATTCCACCTTTCAGCAACTCCATTTTGTTGTGGAGTTCTTACAGCTAAAAAGTTTTGTGAGATCCCTCTTTCTTCAGAGAAGTCTCCAAGAGTACTATTTCTGAATTCAGTACCATGATCACTTCTACGCTGGTTGAATTGAGCAAAGTTTAGAATTTCCATCTTTTTGATAAATCCAATAATCTCTCTGGCAGCCTCTCCTTCGGTCTTTAGGAAGATCACCCATGTACACCTGGAGAACTCATCATGTAACATCCGACATTAAACCAGGTTAGCAACTACGACCTATTCATTATTTAATAGCCAATTATAACCTAAACAGTGATCATTAGTAATTAATCAAAGTGATTAACAACGTTCATGAAGAAATTCAACTCAATTAGAATCAAATTTATCGGTGCGATGAATCGGGAAATCGATTAATCTGATCGATTTACGATTTGATGGATTAATGCAACTAAGTACATAATTAAATTATGATTAGTGACACTAATCATACACTAATACAAGTACACAAGTACTTAACATTAATTATGCAAGACTAAAACAATTCATTAAAACAATGCATCCAAAAGTATATATGAATTTACAAGAAAAGAGAAATACAAGAATACATTTCTAAATACTTTTATACAAAAAAAATGAAAATACACCAGAAATACCCCCTTTGGCCAGCCCTAGGAGGGTACATAAAGGACTTGATATAATTTTTTTTACTCAACAAATCAAAATCAAATCCTCTTTATTTCAATTCATCCAAGATTTACACTATTCTTCATCATCTCACCATCTTTTCAAGATCCAATTTTCCCTATAAATAGAGAACATTTCCATTCATTTTAATCACACCAAAAGCCAAACGCTTTCAAATTTTGGTGTTCTTGAAGTATTTCAAGTGTTCTTCATATTTTGAAGTGTTCTTGGTGCAACTTTTGCAAGAGTTTCAACTTCTACTCATTTTCATTCTTCTAAAAACATCAAATTAAGTAAATACTAACTTATTTCATCATACATTTATGTTTATATAAGTGTTGCATAATATATATAACCACCAACAATAACAACTTTCATAAAAACTCAAGTTTATAAAGCACTAGTTT
Organism: Centrapalus pauciflorus; assembly: GCA_020465985.1. Classification (NCBI taxonomy): domain Eukaryota; kingdom Viridiplantae; phylum Streptophyta; class Magnoliopsida; order Asterales; family Asteraceae; genus Centrapalus; species Centrapalus pauciflorus. The sequence goes on along the minus strand of JAANYP010001039.1, from coordinate 290,493 downwards.
TGTATTTAAGTTGTTTTCGTCAAATGTGTTTAAAAATGTAGGTCCCAAAAGATATCCCAAGTATATAGCATTAAGCTGTAGAGGGGGGGTGAATACAGCTATTTAAATACTACACTTAATTTTCTTAATGTTTGTATGTATTATCAACAAATGTTAACTACAAACGAGCTTGAATGCGGAATGGTTCAAGCTGAGATGACAGATACAACAGTATTATTACTAGTCTAAGACAGACTCAAACTAGTTACAATGAACACACTCACTAAGAATCACTCACTGTGTTTACAAGACTCTGAGCAACAGCTTTGAACAAGAACAGCTTAGACACTAAGCACTGTTTTATTCAAGCTGACTTGCATGCATGAAAGACACACTTGAATGCACGTTCACTCTTGGATTCAACACTTAGCTTTTTCTGCTTTTTCTTTCAATCCTTGGAAGTTTCTTTTTATACTCAATCAGAGGATCTAAGTGAAGCTTCTTCATTGGACGAAAGGAAAAAGGGAAAGTCGTGTTGAAAAGACAAAATAAGCTTTTTCTGCACATTCTGAAAAGCAGACATGCTTTTATGCAGCAGAACTTTTGTCTTTTCACTTTGTCTACTGTTGCATTGCCTTTAACTAAATAAGAAATGTCAACTTTCTGTCTTTCTTCCTTTGTAAAGGCCTATTTTGATATAAGAAAAGGTCTGTCACCCTTTTCAAATATCCTTTTGTCTTCATGTAACAGAACAGCTTGGGCAGGCTGAGCAGCTCTGATTTCCACTTTGTCTTCGACTTTGTAAACTGATCTTGCAGTCAAAAACAATACATGAGGACTTGGAAACACATTCCATAAAGTGTTTAGCCTGTTCACAAAGAACAGGTTCTGTTCACAAAGAACCGAACACTTGTAAACTGCCCATGCTGCTCATTAGTGTAGAGCAGCGTAGACAGTTTATGTCCAGCCTGTTCAGCAGACTGAACAGCTTGGGCAAACTGTCTTTGTTGCAACATATGCAACATGCAGAACAGCTTTGGACGGATATTGCAAATCATTTTCAGGTCTCAATAAGGCATATAACAGGCCTTAAATTTAACCTTCAAACGCATCAATAGGATTGATTAAGAATCTCCCCCTCATATGCAGAACAGGTTTGACTAAGGCCTTTTTGTGCCTAACAATCTCCCCCTATTTGCAATAACCAGTCTAAGCTGGCTTTATCAAAAATCACTATATATTTTTACAGTACATTTGCTGAAATAGAATTACAACATCAAAGTAAAGTAAAAGATCAGTTTATATATACACTGATTTTTTATTACATAGAACAACACATTTTCTTACAAAAGTACAACTGATATACTGATGTATATTACAACTAATGCAAAACTTACAACTTATGTAAATAAAGTACAACTAATGTACATCAGACTTTGGACTGTTTGTGTTGGGAGCAGATAATGGTAAGCATGTCCAACTGATGGACAGCTTCCATTCTTCATCTACCCAGATGGTAGATGGACTTCACTATGGTGGTGGTGGCATTCCTTCTCCTCTCATTTTCTCTAAGTGCTCTCTGGTTTCATCCAATTCCTCCATTTCAACTCTGAGGAACATAAAATTTGGATGATTGAGCTCTCCTCTTTCATGGAATCCTCTAAGCTGATCCCAAATAGCTGCTCTCCACTTGACAGATTGCTTAAAAGAGTTTGACAGTCTGAATGCTACAAGCTGCTTGAGGCCTACTTTGTGAAGATCAGATGCTCTTTGAAAGCATTCCGTCTGTGTCAAGGGATCTTCAAAAAATACCCCCAGCTCAGGCTCTTCAATCAGCTTGCCATCTTCAAATTCTACTCCCTAGGCAGACTGCGATTTACTCCTTTGATTTCTACAGCAATGTCACCATGTTCAATCATAATAAGGAGTTCCTCCAGCTCAGTTTCCTTCCTTGTCCTCCTGGCCTTTATTTTGGGTTGTGTCACATAGACACCTTCACTAACTTCTTTGGAGATCAGGCCAAGATTCTTCACTCTCTCCATCAGCTTCTTGATGTATGCTCTGACAGTCTTAGCAGTTTGACTTAGACTCGCTAAGAGCAACTGCCAGCTCAATCCATTCTCTGTACCCCATCTATGCAACATCAGTGTAGTCATATGTTTCTAGTTCTGGGCCTGTTGCACCCATTCTGGTTATTTTCAACTTCCACTGACTGCCTTTTCTTGTAATGGGCACAGCTTTGACAATTGCTTCTTTGGCAAGCCTTCTATCAGCAACATCTTGAAATTTTCTTCTTGCCAGGTTGTCAAAGTGGAACTGAGCTCTTGCAGAAGGCACTGAGGTTTTGGTCACTGAGACCAGAGCACCCTTTTCTTTTTCTGCTTCCTTCCCTTCTGCTGATCCCTTAGCAGCTTCTAATATTTTCTTTTGCACAACCAGAGAGGACATTTTAACTTTCCTTGCCTCTTGAAGTGCAAAAGACTTAGCAGCTTTGGCAGATTCTTCTTCTTTCCTTAGAGCTTCCAGGGCTTGAAGCTGTTCTTCTCTAAACTCAAAGTATTTGTGCATAGGAAGACCCATTTCTTTGGCCCTGGCTTTGTGAAGTTTAATATCTGCTGCTTTCTGTTGTTGGGGATCAGTTGCTGCTTTTTCTTTTCCTTTAGCTGCTGTAGTGACATCAGCTTCAGGACTTTCCTCCTCCTATTCTTCTTCTTCTTCAAGAATCAGATGCCTCCTTCTGCTGCTTGACCTGCACTCAGGAATGAATTCCTCCCCCTTAGACTGAGTAGGGATTGGAGATTCAACCTGAGTAGGTTGAGCTGTTTGGGAAGCACCCTCCAATTTACCTGTTGCAGATGCTCCGGCTGGATGACCAGTGAGTATTGCAGGCACTGATTTCTCCTTAGGAGAAGAAGTTTTCTCCCCCTTAGACTTAGTCTTCGAGGCAGACGACTTCTCCCCCTTTGAAGGAGATGTACCAGCACCTTCAACACCTGGTCTGCCTGAAGACACAAAGTCAGAAGGCTTGCCAGCAGGTTTAGCAGCAGGCTTGGGGCCAACAAGGCTATGCACTAAGAAAGCCAGGTTGTCCTTCACCTCTGCAAGCTGGGAAAGACAGGTTTGAAGAGAAGAGGATTGGTTATCAGCAAGGGAAGTCAGCTTGACGATATTTTCCCTATCAAAAGCTGTGAACAGCAAACGTTGAAGCTGTGCAAGATGTAATTCAAGAGAATATTGCACATCAGCAAGGTTTGATGACACAGAAACTGTCATTGAGGACACAATGTCCTGTTGTAGTGAAAGAAAGGAGGAGAGGGATGTAGATACATTTGCAGCTGTGCAGTGAGTGCAAGCAGCTGTGGAGAATTATCAGGTTGTGGAGTGGCAGGGAAGGAATCTTTAAACAGATCAAAGAATCCCTTAAGCTGTTCAGACACAGAGTCTGAAATGAGAGAGGGTAGAGAGGTCATAGAGGTTTCTAAAGAACCAACTTTGTTGGGCAGCAGGGAAAGCTGATCCTTCAAAGGCAGGTCTTTAGGAGATGGAGGTGTATGGGTAGACTGTTTAGATTGGGTTGATGGAGAAGAAGGTGATGTGGCTGGTGTATGAGGATGTGATGGAGAGGGAAGAGGAACATTTGAGAGAAGCTCCATAGCCTGGGCAAAAGGAATGTGGCCCAGCTTGGAGGGGTCAAAGGGTCCCTCAGCAGCGGCTGTAGCTGCATCATCAGGAGAAGGGGTTGATGTTGGGAGCCTTTCAGATGCCGCTTGTGTTGCAGCACCTTCATGAAGGCCAGTGGGTGTTCCCTCTGCAGTGCCTTGGTGTAAAAGCACCTCATCATGGGGATAGGGGATATGAATTTCAACGTCAGCAGTGGTGAAACCTGCTGATGGAGTTTGCATAGAAGGAGCAGCCTCACCCATTGGATGGTATGGTCCCTGAAGTTCATTAGTTTGGGTTGTTGGTCCCTCAGCAGCTGTTTGGTGTAGAACAGCTGTATCATGGTCTGGTGATTGGTCTAGACCAGCAGTGTGGGCACCTCGTGCAGACTCAGGGGGTAAGAAGGTTTGAGATGGGGACATTGTGGACTCAGTATGGAGTGGAGTGGGCTCCTGTCTTTCAATATTCTCTGCCTGTTGAGAGGCTGGAATAGTTGAGGTGGCTATCTCCATTTGTACAACTGGCTCCTGTTGGAAGGAACCAGAGGGTTTAGGCTGACTCTGGGTGGACTCAGGTTGGAGTGAAGCAGGCTCCAATTGTGCTGAACCTTCTCCCAAAATAGGAGAGGCGGCAGGGGTGGCTTCTCTTACAACTGAACCCTGTTGAGAGGGAACAGAGGAGCTGGTTGTTTGGGCTGTTGTCTTTTTGGCTAGAGATTTGCGTTGGTATTGGAGGGATGAAGTGGGTGATGTTGGAGAGGAGATGAGAGGTTCAGACTGGACAGGTTTAGAGCAGGTTGTAACATCCCAATTTTCAATTATATGTAATTTACAAGTATTTGGACTTAATGGTGGTATTAATGAATTATTATTACAATTTAAGTTATTTTGATCAAAATATCAGTTAAATATGAAAATACGAAGTTGAGGGGTATAATGTGCAAATGGGACAAAAAGGGGAATAAAAGAAAGGAAAACCTTTCATTTCATCATTCCCACTCTCTCACTACTCTCTCTCTCTCTCTACCGAGTTCTCTCTCTACTCTCTCTTCCTCTCGGCTTCACTCCAAGAAACACACAAGAATCAACGATTTCAAGTGCAAAAGTTGGAAACAAGTTGCAAATAAGGAACTATAAGCATTACAACAAACGAATTGAGGTAAATATCTCTCTATATTTCGAATTTGTGATGATTTAGGGTCGGTTTTTATAAAAACCGAATCATAAGATTGATGTTGCAAATGTTGTTGCATGTTAGATATTATTGATGAAATGTGTAAATCGAGCATGTATAATGTAGTGTACCAAATTTCAAAATCAGATTCAAAGTCTAAGTGTGATTTCAAGATAAGTGTTTGTTTTTAGTGTGTGTGTTCATCGAGACTTATAGAAAAATGGACATATATGAGTTGATTTGGTATGTTAGTGTTATAATATAAGTTAAATGAGTACACATAAGTTCATATTTTCAACTTTAGTTACTCAAACATGCAAAAATTGGTCCAAAAGTAATTTCTGGAAAATGTTGGAAATTTATAAGTATGAACTCGGATGATGATCCATCCGAATTCGGACCACCCATCTCGGACCCATGACCATTTCGGACCACTACCCATTTCGGACAAATGCCAATTTCGGACCCATAGCAATTTCGGATTACCCATTTCGGATCAACTCAATTCGGACCAAGGACCAATTTCGGACCATCCGGACTTCAGATCCATCCGAATTCGGATGTGGTCCGAAATCAGTTCCAATTTTTCTTAATTTTTTTAAAATACAAGTTTGAAGCAATTATTGACACAAATTCACTATTACACTTACATTACAGATCATTGTGGTGTTATCAAAACACACATTGATTCAGAGACAAATTGCACTATACCAATCACTGTGAGTAACAGATTGTCATTCGAACATTTATTGTTTTTGCATTCATGTTTATACATTCAATGGCATGCTCACATTGTTCATATACATCATTTGGCACTCATGATTACTTTGTTGTTATGATGCACTCTCGTACTTGACATGTAACACACATGTAGCCAGCGTTCATTTGAAAGTGCATCTATTTACATCATGCTTGCACTGCATGATCATTACTTCACAATCTGATGCGACCTGGAATGGGGCTGACAGCAGGCCACTGTCGGGGACCGATCATCCCACTCGTATCCCATCAGGTTCGGCACATCCCCGATCAGCATTTGAACTGCCAACCCCATGCTAGCAATGCATGGTTTACACACACATTGAGGCTTTCACTGCCTGTACACACATACATGGGGCTTACACTGCCCATGGTTAAGCATTGTTTGTAAATAAATATTTGTTGTATGCATAATCTGTTATCTCACTAAGCATTTAGCTTACTGTTGACTCACATTGTTTACAGGCAAAGGCAAGAGTGTAGCGGGACCTTCATCTTAAGCAATCAAATTCTTATCTCGGTGACCTTAGAAGCTATTGGTACATGGATATAGCTTTGGGGCTGGGATTACATGACTTTAGTCAATTATGATGATGTAATAGATAGTCTTAATCACTGTAGACATGTACTTTCATTGCTTTAGTGTGGATTTGCTTAACTCTGATTTAAGTATTCAATCTCAATTATCATGTTAAACATTGGGTTGTTTGTTGATCCTGGTGATTTTAATTATATCATTAATTCATGAGGACGTCTCAGTTTGGTATCAGAGCATTAGTTTCAGGTTTCAAGTGTCCGCGAGGACTTGAACTGAAACTTAGGTTATGATATTTGAATGAACTTCTAAGTAATGATCTGAACTAAGATAGGATTGACATGCGCACGGGGACAATTAAAGGGTAACTGTAAACACTTAGGACTTACCAATAAATGTTCTAAATATAAGTTGTTATATTTCAGAACATGTCAGGAGACGATATGACTCCTCAACAGACGTTCCAGATGATGCAAGCTCTAATGGAACAGAACAACGAATTACAATCCAAACGAATGGCTGAACAGGCTCAGACATTTGCCGACCAGTTAAGGGCCAGAGATGAGGCCGAAGCGAAACGTAAAGCTGATAAACGAAAGAACAAGGAACAACAACAGGACGATCAAGAGGAAAGACAAGACATTGGGTCTTCTAATAGATCAAGGGGCTGTAGGTTTAAGGACTTCAAAAGTAACGGAGCTGTTACTTTTGATGGAACCGGAGATGCTGTTACAGCATTGGAATGGATCACCACCACGGAACGAACTTTCAGGATCAGCGACTGCGCTGATAAAGACATGGTCCGCTTTGCAACCGCTATGTTTGCAAGGGACGCTGTTATGCGGTGGGACGCAATGACACATGTGTTGACGATGGAGGTAGTGTCACACATGTCATGGAGCGAGTTTCAGGAAGTGTTTTCTCAACAGTACTGTCCAGCCGATGAGAAGCGACGTCTTGAGGCAAAGTTCCTGAATCTGATTCAAGGAACGAAAACGGTTACACAATATGCCGTTGAGTTCACTCGATTGAGTCTGTCCGCACCCCATCAAGTAGACACAGAAGAGAGGAAGATAGCCCGGTTTGAGGCCGGACTAGATTATGAGATTCGCCGAACCATGAGTGAGGTTCGGTATACAACCTTTGCTGGTTTGCTAGAGGCTGCTCGAAATGTGGAGCAGATTGTTGTTTTATCTGGATATGTCATCGGGTCAGCTGCCGCAACACCAACTCAACCGTCGCCGCCAAAAAGGCAGCGGGAGTCTGGATCTTCCCGATTCTCTCCTCAATCCCATCAACAGTCATCATCACCCAAGAAGGGAAGGGCCTTTTCGGCCAGTTCAGAAATGAGAGACTGCAGACGATGCAGAAAAGCGCACTCTGGGGAGTGCAAGACTCAGGACATGTATTGCTTCTGCTGTGGGCAGAAAGGCCATCACTGGGAGCATTGTCCACGAAAAGATGATGCGTGCTACAACTGCCATAGACTTGGCCATTTTTCAAGGGACTGCCCGAAACCCCCACGAGATCAGAATGCTCAACAATCAACAGCAAGATCTTCTGTAGCTTCCACGGCTCGCAGGGATCAATCTCAAAGGGCTCCAACAAGGGCATTCCAAATCACAGCTGAAGAAGCAAAGGATGACCCGGAGGTGGTCACTGGTACGTTTTATGTAAATTCAATTCCTGCACGTGTACTGTTTGACTCTAGAGCAAATCGTTCGTTTGTCTCCACTACATTTGCTCGTCAATTCAATATGCCTACTTCCAAACTGCAATTTGTGCTTGATATAGAGACTGCTAGCAATATGTTAGTAAAAGCAGACAAAGTGTATAGGAATTGTACATTATTGGTAGAAGACGTAGTATTCAATATAGATCTGATCCCTATGGAGTTCGGGGAATTCGATATCATAGTAGGCATGGACTGGTTAGTTCACAACGAGGCCTAAATCGTATGCAAGAAAAGAATGATCAAGATTACCACTCCCGAGGGCCGAGATATTTGCATATATGGTGACAGACACAAAGGTGACTTGTGCCTTATATAAATTGCAAAAGCCCGAAAGCATGTTGCTAAGGGTTGCTCAGCTTATTTAGCCTACGTTGTCGATGCAAAGGCTGAAGTTCAATCTCCTTCCACCGTTCCAGTAGTTTCTGAATTTCCAGATGTCTTTCCAGAAGATATCTCGGGATTGCCACCTGATCGTCAAGTGGAATTCCGCATTGACCTCATTCCCGGAGCTGCTCCAATAGCAAAGGCTCCTTATCGCTTAGCTCCTGCAGAAATGCAGGAAATGATGAAGCAGTTACAGGAGCTGCTTGACAAAGGCTTTATCCGCCGAAGTTCATCTCCTTGGGGCGCTCCTGTTCTGTTCGTCAAAAAGAAAGATGGCACATTACGTATGTGCATCGACTACCGCGAACTCAATAAAGTCACAATCAAAAACAAGTACCCATTGCCCCGGATTGATGATCTCTTCGACCAGTTACAAGGCGCAAGCTACTTCTCGAAGATTGATCTTCGTTCGGGTTATCACCAACTCAAAGTCCACCAAGACGACATTCCAAAGACGGCTTTCAGAACTCGTTACGGACACTACGAGTTTCTGGTAATGCCGTTTGGTCTTACAAATGCGCCGGCTGCTTTCATGGATCTCATGAATCGAGTTTTCCGGCCAATGCTTGACAAATCGGTCATCGTGTTCATCGATGACATCGTCATATATTCAAAGACCAAAGAGGATCATGCAGCACATCTGCGAGAATTGCTAGAGTTGTTGCGCAAAGAGCGACTTTATGCCAAATTCTCGAAGTGTGAGTTCTGGTTGAGGCAGGTACGTCTCAACGTTTGAAACAATTTCATGATCCTCATACTCAATTATAAATTCTCTTTGTTAACTTGTACTTTCTAAATATTCAATTCAGATCCAATTCTTGGGGCACGTGATATCTGGTGCTGGGATTGCTGTTGATCCTGCAAAGATCGAAGCTATCCAGAACTGGGAATCACCCCGCAACGCCTCAGAGATTCGGAGTTTTCTGGGATTGGCTGGTTACTACCGCCGATTCATCAAAGATTTCTCAAAGATCGTCGTTCCGCTAACAAAGCTTACTCGCAAGAATGCTACTTTCTTTTGGAAAGAAGAACAGCAAGTAGCCTTTGACGAATTGAAGAAATTGCTAAGTGAAGCACCGGTGTTAGCCCTGCCTGAAGGGAACGAAAACTTTGTTGTCTATACAGATGCATCAGGCACGGGTTTGGGTGCTGTATTAATGCAAAGAGGAAATGTCATAGCATATGCGTCTAGACAGCTCAAACCACATGAGAAAGACTACTCTACTCATGATCTAGAGCTAACTGCTGTGACTTTCGCTCTCAAACTTTGGAGACATTATTTGTACGGAACCAAATGTCAGCTCTTCACCGACCACAAGAGTTTGAAGTACATATTCAGTCAGAAGGACTTGAATATGAGGCAAAGAAGGTCAATGGAGCTGATAAAAGATTACGACTGTGAGATTCTCTATCATCCAGGGAAGGCCAACGTAGTGGCCGATGCCCTAAGCAGGAAAGCGTACTGCAAGGCATACTGCTATGCCTTGACTTCCACAATACTGACGTCCACTATCATAGACGATGTAAAGGCTGCTCAGTTGCAGGCCCTAAAAGAAGAGAATGTTAAAGACGAAGATATCAGAATTCAGTTGCCATTAATGCAAGATGATGGAACTTGATTAAAGGGTATTTATGGCAGAGTTTGGGTTCCTAAGTTCGGGAACATGCGAGATGTAATTCTCGAGGAGGCTCATCAATCTAAATTCTCAATTCATCCTGGCAGCACAAAAATGTACAACGACTTGAAAACCGACTTCTGGTGGCCAGGATTGAAAAGAGATGTCGGTCAGTATGTTGAAAGGTGCAGAACATGTCGTCTAGTCAAAGCCGAGCACCAACAACCCTATGGTAGTATGCAACCTCTTCCTATCCCAGAATGGAAGTGGGACCATATTACTATGGATTTCGTAACCAAGCTACCTAAGACTCGTCATCAACATGACGCCATTTGGGTCATTGTTGACTGATTAACCAAATCTGCTCACTTCATACCAATCCGAGAAACCTACTCACTGGACCGACTTGCCCAGATCTACGTAAACGAAATCGTTATTAGGCATGGTGTGCCTAAGTCTATTGTCTCCGACCGAGATAGTAGATTCACTTCTAATTTCTGGACTGCTTTGCAAAACGGTCTTGGTACTCGTATCGCAATGAGTACTGCCTATAGACCACAATCTGACGGGCAGAGCGAAAGGACAATCTTGACTCTGGAAGATATGCTCAGAGCCTGTGTCATGGATTTGGGTGGTAACTGGGACGATCACCTCCCACTGGTTGAATTCTCTTACAATAACAGTTACCATTCCACTATCAAGATGGCACCGTTCGAGTTCTTGTATGGCAGAAAATGTAGGACTTCAACCTGTTCGAGGGAAACAGGAGAAACTCCAATAGCTGGTCCTGCCTTATTACAAGAAACCAATGAAAAGATACAACTTATTCGTCAGTACATGAAAACGGCGCAAGATCGGCAAAAGAATTATCACGATCGCCGTCATAAAGCAATAGAGTTTCAGAAAGACGATTGGGTATACTTGAAGGTTTCTCCGATGAAGGGAGTTACAAGATTTGTAAAGCGAGGAAAGCTATCGCCTCGGTTCATAGGACCCTTCAAAATACTAGAAAGAGTTGGGAATCAGTCTTATCACTTGGACTTGCCGGAAGAATTGTCTGGTGTTCACCCGGTCTTCCATGTTGGTTACTTAAGAAAGAGTCTGGTGCCCGAAAGGGAACCATGGACTGATCACTCGGACCTTAAGGTTGACGAACGACTAAGGTTCGTTGATGAACCGGAGTGCATTTTGGAGACAAAAGTCAAAAAGCTACGAAACAAAGAGATCAGGATGGTGCTGGTCAAGTGGAAGCATCATCGGGGAGCTAATCACACTTGGGAATCGGAAGAAGACATGAAGACTAAGTACCCAAGTTTGTTTAGCGCAACATGACTTCGCGGACGAAGTATAGGCGTGGTGGAGCCCATGCTGTAACATCCCAATTTTCAATTATATGTAATTTACAAGTATTTGGACTTAATGGTGGTATTAATGAATTATTATTACAATTTAAGTTATTTTGATCAAAATATCAGTTAAATATGAAAATACGAAGTTGAGGGGTATAATGTGCAAATGGGACAAAAAGGGGAATAAAAGAAAGGAAAACCTTTCATTTCATCATTCCCACTCTCTCACTACTCTCTCTCTCTCTCTCTATCGATTTCTCTCTCTACTCTCTCTTCCTCTCGGCTTCACTCCAAGAAACACACAAGAATCAACGATTTCAAGTGCAAAAGTTGGAAACAAGTTGCAAATAAGGAACTATAAGCATTACAACAAACGAATTGAGGTAAATATCTCTTTATATTTCGAATTTGTGATGATTTAGGGTCGATTTTTATAAAAACCGAATCATAAGATTGATGTTGCAAATGTTGTTGCATGTTAGATATTATTGATGAAATGTGTAAATCGAGCATGTATAATATAGTGTACCAAATTTCAGAATCAGATTCAAAGTCTAAGTGTGATTTCAAGATAAGTGTGTGTTTTTAGTGTGTGTGTTCATCGAGACTTATAGAAAAATGGACATATATGAGTTGATTTGGTATGTTAGTGTTATAATATAAGTTAAATGAGTACACATAAGTTCATATTTTCAACTTTAGTTACTCAAACATGCAAAAATTGGTCCAAAAGTAATTTCTGGAAAATGTTGGAAATTTATAAGTATGAACTCGGATGATGATCCATCCGAATTCGGACCACCCATTTCGGACCCATGACCATTTCGGACCACTACCGATTTCGGACAAATGCCAATTTCGGACCCATAGCAATTTCGGATTACCCATTTCGGATCAACTCAATTCGGACCAAGGACCAATTTCGGACCATCCGGACTTCGGATCCATCCGAATTCGGATGTGGTCCGAAATCAGTTCCAATTTTTCTTAATTTTTTTAGAATACAAGTTTTAAGCAATTACTGACACAAATTCACTATTACACTTACATTACAGATCATTGTGGTGTTATCAAAACACACATTGATTCAGAGACAAATTGCACTATACCAAACACTGTGAGTAACAGATTGTCATTCGAACATTTATTGTTTTTGCATTCATGTTTATACATTCAATAGCATGTTCACATTGTTCATATATATCATTTGGCACTCATGATTACTTTGTTGTTATGATGCACTCTCGTACTTGACATGTAACACACATGTAGCCAGCGTTCATTTGAAAGTGCATCTATTTACATCATGCTTGCACTGCATGATCATTACTTCACAATCTGATGCGACCTGGACTGGGGCTGACAGCAGGACACTGTCGGGGACTGATCATCCCACTCGTATCCCATCAGGTTCGGCACATCCCCGATCAGCATTTGAACTGCCAACCCCATGCTAGCAATGCATGGTTTACACACACATTGACGCTTTCACTGCCTGTACACACATACATGGGGCTTACACTGCCCATGGTTAAGCATTGTTTGTAAAGAAATATTTGTTGTATGCATAATTTGTTATCTCACTAAGCATTTAGCTTACTGTTGACTCACATTGTTTACAGGCAAAGGCAAGAGTGTAGCGGGACCTTCATCTTAAGCAATCAAATTCTTATCTCGGTGACCTTAGAAGCTATTGGTACATGGATATAGCTTTGGGGCTGGGATTACATGACTTTAATCAATTATGATGATGTAATAGATAGTCTTAATCACTGTAGACATGTACTTTCATTGCTTTAGTGTGGATTTGCTTAACTCTGATTTAAGTATTAAATCTCAATTATCATGTTAAACATTGGGTTGTTTGTTGATCCTGGTGATTTTATATATATCATTAATTCATGAGGACGTCTCACAGGTGGGTTGACCTGTTCCATAGTCTCAGGTGGCACAAAGGCACCAGCCGCAGAGGCTTCAGGTTCAACAAATGAACCAGGGTGAGGAGCCTGCTCCCCCTCAGACACAGAGGCTAAGAGAGCAGACTCTGACTGAGCTGTTTTGGCCTTCTTGTGGACAGGCCCAGCTACAATGGTTGCCATGGTCCTTCTAACAAGTTTGGACCTGGCTTTGGATTTTCTCTTGGGAGCAGCTTCTGGATACACCCTCTCATCAAAGGGTCCTTCCACCAATCCTAACAACCTCATCATAGGTGTTGACAGAGGAGGCTCATTGGGAAGAACAGCAGTGTAGAAAACTCTATTCCCTATTATAGGGAAGGAAGTAGTATGAAGTAAAGGCTGAGAGTTGTACAAGTGCTCACCACAAATGTGCCTGAATATGAGGCTCAGAAATCTGGGGTATCGAACAGCAGCTGGTCTTGGCTCCTGCTGCACCAGATTCCTCAAGTTCAGGAAGATCCACTTGGCCATGTCCATTGTAGTCCCATCCACCAGCTGTAGGACTATTGGGATTTCATCACGGCTCAGTTGGTCAAATGAACCAACTTTGCTACTGAAGCACATCACCACTGAGGCAAAGAGGAAACTATAGGTAGGAGACAGATCCTTCCTGTACAGCGTAGCTCCAATTTTGGGTTCTGCTACACCACAGAAGCGTAGCAAATTTCCCATTTGTTCATTTTCAGGCTGAGGCGTGTCATATGAATCAGCAATGGGCAAATGAAGAACTTCCCTGAGAAGATCAGCAGTAATCTCAATGGTCGGAGTCCCATTGAGAATAGTTCCCTTGATGACTTTGGTATTGGGGTTATACGCACAAGTGTACCAAAACTCATATACCATCTCTAGGTATAGGACACCAGGAGAAGCAGTCATGGCGTAGTTCAACGGATGAACTGACAAAAACTCCACCATTTGGTCATAACCTTTCCCCACATAGTTTTTAGGGATTGTGAGGTTGGCAATGTAGTTAGTGGGTTTGATGGTTAGCATTGTGGTGATTGATGAGTGTTTCTGTACATCATCACCAACAAATACTGGTAGAAAGGGGTTGTTTCTGTGAGCCATTTTAAAAGTAGTGAGAGTAGCAGAAGCACAAGACACTTAGTCGATTTTTAGGGTTCGTAGAAGGTTTATGGTAGTAGTGAAGAAGACGAAGATGAAACAGTATGAGGTATTTATAGGATTTGAATGTGAGTGTGTATGAGAGAGAAATATTTGTGCAGTTGATTTGAAAAGGTCGTTAACGGAAAACGGAACGGTTGTCCATGTCAGACCGTTTTTCAGACCACTTGAGCCCTTTTTAATCACTAACACACGTAACCCACATTATCCGCAGTAATTAAGTTAAATAAAAACTTAAATTAAGTAACTTAATTGTGAAGAAAGGTAACTAAAAACTGTTGGTCTAAGCTGTTGGTCAAACCTGGGATGAGTAAGGTCATCACAGGCTGTTCATTCTTCAAGCTGTTCACTCTTCACACAGTGCATCCAACCTGTGTTCTAATTTAAGATCAGGTTGTGTTCAATAGTTGAACAGGTTACAAGACAATGGCTTGTACATCAGAGTGAAGGAATGAGCAGGGTGAAGAATGGACCATTAGAGCAGGCTGGACGAGTAAACTGTTTTTGTTCAGCCTGTTGTATGTTCAAGCTGTTCAAGAATTTCAAAAAAATGGCTAAGTACAGAACATGTACATCCTGTTCTGTCTAAGCTGTTCTGAGAAACTTGAGCAGTGTGAGACATACAAGGTCTTAGACCTTTGAGGACACTTAGTCACTTTTGTTTAACATGCCCAACTTGCTGACAAGGTAATTAAACCTTGTTTCATCAAAAGGTTTGGTGAAAATGTTTGCAAGCTGCTCATTTTTGGAAATAAAGCTTACCTCCACATTACCTTTCAGAATGTGATCCCTGATGAAGTGATGTCTGACCTCAATATGCTTTGTTCTTGAATGAAATACTGGATTGTTGGAAATGGCCATGGCACTTGTGTTATCACACATAATAAGAATTTTCCTATACACAAGCCCATAGTTTTCAAGCTGATGCTGCATCCACAGAATCTGCCCACAGCAGCTTCCAGCAGCAATGTACTCAGCTTCAGCAGTAGAAGTAGACACTGAGTCCTGCTTCTTGCTACACCAACTTATCAACTTACCACCAAGGAGTTGACACCCACCTGTTGTGCTTTTCCTATCTAGCCTGCAGCCTGCAAAATCAGAATCTGAATAACCTGTTAGTTCAAGGCTTGAGTCTTTGGGATACCAAAGACCCAAACTTGGTGTACCCTTCAGGTATCTGAAGATTCTTTTAACAGCAGCTAGATGAGATTCCTTTGGATCAGCTTGGAACCTAGCACACAAACAGGTGGCAAACATAATATCAGGTCTACTAGCAGTTAAGTATAGCAAGCTCCCAATCATACCTCTGTAAGCTGTTACTGAAACAGCTTTGCCACTGGCATCAGCATCCAGTTTTACATTGGTTGCCATTGGTGTTTTAATAGGAGAACTTTGATCAAATTTAAACTTTTTCAATAGATCTAAAGTATACTTTCTTTGATTTATAAAAATTCCAGTTGAGGTTTGTTTAACCTGTAATCCTAAAAAGAAAGTAAGTTCTCCCATCATACTCATTTCATATTTGAATTTCATGAGTAATGAAAAATTCTTGCATAACTGCTCATTTGTAGAACCAAATATTATATCAGACTTCACCTTCTTTATGAACAGTGTGGTATCCACTTTACCTCTGGAATACCCATTGCTCATAAGGAATTCAGTAAGAGTGTCATACCAGGCTCTAGGGGCTTGTTTGAGACCATAGAGAGCTTTGTCCAACTTATAGACAAAACCTGGATGTTGTTCATTTTCAAAACCTGGAGGCCGTTTGACATAGACTTCATCTTGCAGCTTCCCATTCAAAAATGCACTCTTCACATCCATTTGAAATACCTTAATGCTCTTATGAGCAGCATAGGCTAGATACAAACGAATTACTTCAAGCCTGGCCACTGGAGCAAATGTCTCATCATAGTCAATTCCTTCCTCTTGTCTATAACCCTGAGCAACCAGTCTTGCCTTATTTCTAATGACATGACCTTGCTCATCCATTTTAGTCCTGAAAACCCATTTAGTGCCAATTATAGTTTTACCTTTAGGAGCAGGGACCAGCTTCCATACCTTGTTCCTTTCAAATTGATTGAGTTCTTCTTGCATGGCGGTGATCCAATTGGCATCTTTTAGTGCTTCATCCACCTACTTTGGCTCCATTAGTGAAACAAAACTAGAGAACATACAGAAGTTCCCTAAGCAGTCCCACCTTGTTTGTACCCATTTGCTGATGTCACCAATTATTTGATCATTGAGGTGACATCTGATCCACTTAGGATCATTCTTCAATGAGGATTCTCCTGAGTTATCAGCAGCTTCAGCAGGTCCAGTTGAACAGCTCTCAAGATTTTCAGACACACTGTTGTCTTGAGCCTGTTCACTTGTTGAACACGACTGACCACTGTTGAACATATCAGTAGAGGAACCAGGAAAATCAGCATTGATAGGTTCAGGACACGTAGTTGTAATTAAGTCAGTACACTTATTCACACAGGGTGTATTGACATAGTCATCATCATGCCCATCATGATTAACAGGTTCCACATTGGATGTAGTGGAAGCTTTTGAGTCATCTGCATTGTTTGAATGCATGAGATCATCAAAGTTTAATTCTCCTGAAACTGATTCAGGAACAGCTTTGGTGAAAGCATTCTTGGACTCCTCAAAGGTGACATTGATAGATTCATATATCACCTTTCTTTTGTTGTTGTATACTCTGTAGGCTTTGGAGATAGCAGAGTAGCCAACAAACACAAGCTTTTGGTTCAAATTTTGCCAGTTGGTCCCTTTGATTCAGAATGAAGAAGGGACACCCAAACACATGGAAGTAACTGACATTTGGCTTTCTCCCTTTGAGCAGCTCATAGGGAGTCTTGTTGAACCTTTTCACCACTAAGGATCTGTTTTGGGTGAAGCAGGCAGTGTTAACAGCTTCAGCCCAGAATGATGAAGGTAAACCAGATGCACACAACATGGTTCTAGCAGGTTGAATGAGAGTTCTGTTTCTCCTTTCAGCAACTCCATTTTGTTGTGGAGTTCTTACAGCTGAAATGTTTTGAGTTATTCCTTTCTCTTCACAGAATTCTTCAAGAGTACTGTTTCTGAATTTAGTACCATGATCACTTCTAAGCTGCTTCACTTGGGCAGAGTTCAGCATTTCCATCATTTTCACAAATCCAATAATTTCTCTAGCAGCCTCTCCTTTGCTCTTCAAGAAGATAACCCATGTGTACCTGGAGAACTCATCAACCATTACTAAAGTGTGTCTTCTTCCTCCTAGACTTGGGACATTTACAGGTCCAAACAAGTCCATGTGGATTAAGAATAGAGGAGTATCAATAGAAGAGTTATGTTTGGATTTAAAAGATGATTTCCTCTGCTTGCCTTTCTCACAAGCTGTGCAGAGTTTATCCTTAACAAAGGTCATAGAAGGAAAACCTGTCACCAACTCTTTCTTACAGAGTTTGTTGATGTTCTAGAAGTTCAGATGTGACAGCCTTTTGTGTCATAAGCAGTTTAGCTCTGCATTTGTTCTTGTGAGAAAACAGGTTTCAGTTGTAGGATCAGCAGATTTCATGTCCACAACATATACACCTTTCTTTCGTTGAGCACACAGCACAACTTTGCCTTGGGGATCTAATATGTAACCCAGGTGCTCATCAAAGTTAACCTTGTAGCCAGCATCACACAGTTGACTTATGCTAACAAGATTATGTTTTAGCCCAACCACATAGGCTACTCTTTTGAACACTGCAGCACCAGCTTTAAGAGTTCCGTATCCCTCAGTGGATCCCTGTACATTGTCACCAAATGTGACTTTTGGCCCTTTTCAGGCCTGAGATCACTCAGCAGGTCCTTACAACCTGCCATGTGCCCTGAGCAGCCACTGTCCAAGTACCAAACCTGGGATGGTTGTTTTTCCTGCAGAGTGACAAGAAGAATATTAGTCATTTTTAGGGGAACTCATCACAGAGATGAGTTCTCCTACTTCATCAACATTTGTTGTGGACTTGTGATATCAACACTAATATTCCCTATTTGAATGGCATCAGTTTGGATACCACTCTTATTGACTGAGATGCTTCCCATATTGTTTATGTTAGTTGTGAGAGAACCATCAAAGTCAGCAGGCCTCATGTCCTCAGTTTCAGGACAGTCTTTGGCCAGATGTGTCTTCATTCCACATTTATAACATTTTCTCCTCTTAGCATTTTTGGAAGAAGACCTTTCAGAAACATATTCTGAGTTAATTCTGTTGATTCTATCAGCAAGTTTAGCAAACTTATTACTATTTGATGAATCAACAGCTTGAGTGGAAAGTTCAATAGTAACAGCTTTGCCTGTCTCTTCTTTCCTATTTTTAGGAGGGCAGATGTCAAAGATAGGAAGCTTAATTGGCTTTTGAACTTCCACAGGTTTGGGAAGTTTATTCCCAACTAACTCAGGCTGAGTAATGGCTTTGCCTTTGCCCTTCCTGAGATGTGATTGATGTTGTCTATCAACATAATCATTATTTCTGATTTTGAAAAACTTATTCTCATTTAAAACCAGTTTACCACCATGATTAGAAAACTTATTTGAAATCACAGCAGGTTTGCCTTCAACATGAGACTTACCCTTGTTAAAGGCAGACTGCTTACCTTTTGAAAACTTATTTTCAAAATGTTCAGCATTAAAAGGATTAGTATGCCTTTTTTACATCAGCTTTAGACCCAAAGCCTGTTTTGTTAACAGGTTTGATGTCCACAGCTGCAGTTTGGACATGCTTTCCTTTCTTTTGCTTGTGTGAATCAGCAGAGCACTTAGCAAGCTTATTTGATGAAGATCTTATTTCATCAGCAGCTTTTGAGCTAGGTTCACACGAGCTGTCAGTATTTTGAGGCCTGACAAACCTGTTTGTTGAGATTAATTTGCCATTCACTTTTTGGATAAAAGTGTTTGGAAGCTCACCAAGAGTGGAAGAGTCTTCTTTCAAATTATTGACCTCAACAATGGAAGCTGCTGTGTCAAGATCCCCTCCAAAATAGGCTTGGATTTGTGCAGGAATCTACTGACTTATGCAGTGGCTGACTTTTTGTGCAGATTGGCACCAAGAGTCAACTATCTTTTGAAGCTTAGCATGTTTTATATCTGTTTCTCTCTTCTCTTCCAGTAAAATGGAATTGATGTGTTTTAATTCATCAAGCTCAGTTTCCAACTTATGGAAACTGTCCAGTTTACTGGATTTTGTTTCAAGATCAGTTTTAAGCTTAGAGATTTCAGATAATAAAACAGTATGCTTCTCAACAGCAGCTTTCAGATCAACAAGCATATATTCAAACATTTTAACTTTTTCTTCAGAACTGTAATCCATAAAATTTTGTACCTTATATACATCATTGTAGGGTTCCAGTTCTCCAAGCTGCTGAAGGCTTCAGCTTCAGCCAGATCCTGTTTGAAGTTGCTTGTTGATGGGACATCAGTGTTGGCCATCAGACATTGATTGTCTTCTTCATCTGAAGATGAATCAGACTCCTCCCAGTCACAAGTCTCTGCCATGAGTCCCTTTTGTCGGTTGGAAACCACTGAGTTTTCCAACTTCCTCAGCTTAGCCATAGCCATAAGGTACTTAACCCTATAGCTATCATCCCTGTTAGTCTTGTGTGGTTTGGATGACTGACCAACAGCTTTTGACACACAGTCAGCAGCTATATGGCCAGGTTTGCCACATTTGAAGCACTCAGCTTTGGTTTTATCAAATGCTTTCTTTTTAACAGCATTTGATCCTCCCTGCAGCATGTTTCTTCCAAGCCTTTTCTTGTTGAACTTTTTGACAAGCATGGCTATCATTTGCTCATCATCCAGTTCAGCAAGATCTGCATTGTCTTCCTCATCAGATACTTCCTCCTTATCATCAGCCTGTTGATCAGGTTGAGTGAACACATCACCCATCTGACTTACAGGTTGTCTCATGCTGGCCACAAAGGCTGCACCTTCTTAGACATTTCCAAGGCATTTCTCTTTTGTTGCCTTGACTGCTCATCATTCAGCAAGGATCCATACAGATTAACAAGATCCATACTTCTAATGGTACCTGAATTTCTTAAGATTGTAGAAAAGTAATTCCATTCTTCAGGTAGAATGTCTAAAAATTTGTTCACCAGAGTCAGGCTGTCTTTGGTGATCCCAACAGCTTTGAGATCATTAACAAGAGCAGTAAACCTGGTGGAGGTTTTAGTGAGAGTCTCCTTTGGTTTTGCAAAGAAAAGTTCATACTGTCTAACAAGATTGTTAATCCTGTTATCCAGTGTGATTGTGGGTCCGTCATAGACGGTACACAAAGTATCCCACATTTCTTTTGCAGTCTTCATTTTCTCAACCTGTTTGAACACATCATCAGGCAGAGAGATGACTAGGTTATTTCTGGCCTCTGCATCAAGAACCACCAACCTTTTGTCTTCATCAGACCATTGAGGTTTTGCTTTCTCAAATGTTCTGATTTCAGGAGCAGCTCCTTCAACAGCAGGAGTTATAGTTGTAATAGAGGTTGGCACATAGGGACCCTCCATCACAATCTCTGGTAGTTGTACATCCAGATTCTCTAATTAGAGCATCATTCTTCACTTCCAAACAGAAAAGTTCTGATGATTGAACTTTGGAGGTTTGCCCATTGAGCCATTGTCATAGTATGAGGAACTTGCAGCACTGTTGTCCATGGAAACTTTGGGAGAATGAGAGATCTAGAATGACACACACTCTAAACTTTTCTCTGATACCAGTTGTAGGTCCCAAAAGATATCCCAAGTATATAGTCTTAAGCTGTAGAGGGGGGGTGAATACAGCTATTTAAACACTACACTTAATTTTCTTAATGTTTGTATGTCTTATCAACAAATGTTAATTACAATCGAGCTTGAATGCGGAATGGTTCAAGCTGAGATGACAGATACAACAGTATGATTACTAGTCTAAGACAGACTCAAACTAGTTACAATGAACACACTCACTAAGAATCACTCACTGTGTTTACAAGACTCTGAGCAACAGCTTTGAACAAGAACAGCTTAGACACCAAGCACTGTTTTATTCAAGCTGACTTGCATGCATGAAAGACACACTTGAATGCACGTTCACTCTTGGATTCAGCACTTAGCTTTTTCTGCTTTTTCTTTCAATCCTTGGAAGTTTCTTTTTATACTCAATCAGAGGATCTAAGTGAAGCTTCTTCATTGGACGAAAGAAAAAAGGGAAAGTCTTGTTGAAAAGACAACATAAGCTTTTTCTGCACATTCTGAAAAGCAGACATGCTTTTATGCAGCAGAACTTTTGTCTTTTCACTTTGTCTACTGTTGCATTGCCTATAACTAAATAAGGAATGTCAACTTTCTGTCTTTCTTCCTTTGTAAAGGCCTATTTTAATATAAGAAAAGGTCTGTCACCCTTTTCAAATATCCTTTTGTCTTCATGTAACAGAACAGCTTGGGCAGGCTGAGCAGTTCTGATTTCCACTTTGTCTTCGACTTTGTAAACTGATCTTGCAGTCAAAAACAATACATGAGGACTTGGAAACACATTCCATAAAGTGTTTAGCCTGTTCACAAAGAACAGGTTCTGTTCACAAAGAACAGGTTCTGTTCACAAAGAACAGAACACTTGTAACTGCCCAAGCTGCTCATCAGTGTAGAGCAGCGTAGACAGTTTATGTCCAGCCTGTTCAGCAGACTGAACAGCTTGGGCAAACTGTCTTTGTTGCAACACATGCAACATGTAGAACAGCTTCGGACTGATATTGGAAATCATTTTCAGGTCTCAATAAGGCATATAACAGGCCTTAAATTTAACCTTCAAATGCATCAACATGATTGATTTAGAATCTCCCCCTCAGATGCAGAACAGGTTTGACTGAGGCCTTTTTGTGTCTAACAATAAATATATAAACACATAATGTAAGTGTAAATATTATGAAAACAAGTGATATATATGTGTTTTATAACTTTTATACAAGTAGTCTTTGAATAAACAACAAAAATCACTAGTTATTTCAAGTTTATGAACTACGGAATTTCGGCAGAAAAGTTGCATCGACTTTGAAAAATCATCACTAATTCATAACTTAACAAAATGAGTTGATTCTTGTCTCAAAAGTTAGATCTATGTCTTAACTAAAAATCTGGAAGTTTTCATAATTTATTATGGGGTTTAGAACCCTCAGATATTATTTGGGAACCCGAAAGTTTGACAGCTAAAAAATGGCCAACATAGGGTTTTTAACGAGCTTTTTCCCCAACCTAAACACCTCGAAAAATGGCCGTTCTTGACAATAAAAATTATTTGTATATAGTAGTTTATTGTCCAAGAAAACCTAAGCCTAAATCGTTTTGGAGCTTGGCCCAAAACAGCCTCAAAGTAGGCCGAAAAAAAAAACGTTCGAAAAGCAGGAAAATTGTATAGATATATATATATATATATATATATATATATATATATATATATATATATATATATATATATATATATATATATATATATATATTACATAAACTTGACGTTTTAAATGGGTTTTATTTATAAACTTGTAATGTTGGGTGATTTAAGACATAAAAACCTATATACATACATATTATCATATATGAGAGTTATTAAGTCCTTATTATCACTTAGGACTCGATTAAACACATCTGGTGCATCAACCATCAAAGAACGTAAACTCGCATTTTTCGTGAATACTTTGCCATCACACGCTCGGTGAGTCCCCATAGCCCCATTTTCACTATCTATTGGGGTGGAAATACATGCACTATTTTCATATGGACATCAAAACTGTTTATTTCTTATATGTATTACATGGGTGGATCCATCAGCCCTCAAATCATGAACCATTAGTTACATTTATTTGTAAGCGCGAATGTATTGTGGATAGATCTATCGGGAGTCATGTCCCTCGTTCGAGTTAGTCTTAACCGGCTAACGGCGGAATGCATATATATTTAACATTACGGTATTACGTATGGGAATACTGCACAGGGAAAACTCATTTAATTAAGCTTCGGTTGCATGATGGTTTATATGTAATACATAACATGGAATTTATGATTTTGTTAATTCAAACTCAACTGTTGATGTCCATACAAGTCAGATTTACGTGTAAACCTATGAGCTCACCAACAATTTTGTTGACGTATTTTAGCATGTTTTTTCAGGAAATTAAGGCAAGCGCACCGCACCGGAATTATTTTCAAGGCTTCCGAACTATTGGAGTCGCATTCATTTTCAAACTCTCGGAGGTTTATATGCATAATTTTGGTTACTTTAATTATGTATTTAAATCTCTGTAATTTGCGAACTACATTTTGTCATTTCGGGCAATGTAAAACATTTCTATATTATTAATTATATCGATGTATTTTGAAAACGTCCATATAGTGGTCGTTCGTTATGATTATGGTTACGCTTCCGCGATGTCACGCTTCGTTGCCAACCGGCGTAACGAGGTGTGACTGATTGCTATCAGAGCCATAGTTATAGTGAACTAGGTTGCATTAGTACCCGAGACTATAACTGCAACTAAGTTTTACTGAATTTTTGAAAATATTTTGTAACTAACTAAAAGACTATAAATGGACCTTGATAGCAGAAAACATGTCAAACCAAGTTGTAATCATTTTGTCTAACTCGGAGGAGGAGTATTCTCCCACCAGCCGATACAACCCGGAGGTGTTCACCGAGGAGGACACAACTGAGGAGGATGACCCCTCGGAAGACGAGGAACCCATGGAAGAATCAGACGAGGAGGAACCCTGGAAGAAGACAAATCCTCCAGCGGATGGGGAGAACCATCCGGAGAGGACCCACCATCTCACCACACTAGACCTCGGATGAAGTTCACGGCCCCCCAAAGATTTTTCATGCCGAGGCTGGAGTCTATCCCCGTACCGGCTCCCCGACAAAGTCCACCACCACAGCAACGATGGGCAAACGCCCGAAGATGGGGCTGGATGCCCGAGACCCTCCAAGAGTGGAGGCGGGAGGAGGGAATCCCCTCCCACTTTGAAATCGGAGGACCATCCTCGGCACCTATCCCATCACTCACCCAAGCCGAACAGACCATACCACTCTTGGTAGCACGGTCTTCAAGACACGACCTCCAGATTCGGTTGCTTAACCAAGACATTGGAGAGATGACAGCCCGTTTAGAACGGGAGGAGTCGCAAAACTCCAACCTATACTGGACTAACCAGCACGCCCTTTCCATCCAACAGGCCAGGCTAGTGAGCTTGGGCAATGATTAATGAAAATTGCAAGTTATTTATGAATCTGTGTTTGATGATTCTAGAACTGTGCCTTAAGAAAATTTTAAATCTTTAAGACTCAACTTCTTACACTATGCTCTTTCCTTTAAACTTTAAGATAATGCCGCCCAAAAGAGCTATGAACACCGCCGAGATAGAGCAACTGGTCGCACAACGAGTGGCAGCAGTTATAGCCACCTATGAAACCAACAGAAATAGCACCGCGAACGGCGACGGAGACAGAGGTCCTAGTCGCACCACGGGAGGATCTTATTCAACCCAGAAAGGGTGTGGAATCAAAGGATTCTTAAGTTGTAAGCCTCGATATTTCAACGGAACTAAAGGTGCTATCGGACTAGTTTACTGTTCGAGAAACTGGAGTCTGTGTTTCATGTTAGTGGTTCCAACGAGGATGAGAAGGTCAAGTTCTCCACCCACACTCTTCAAGATGGTGCCTTGACATGGTGGAACTCATATGCCCAGTCTGCGGGAATCGATACCGCTTATCAACTCGCTTATCAACTCGCTTATCAACCTGGCTCTGATACCACTTGTAAGGTCTACCACTACTAGATCTATCTAGACGCGGATCCGTGAACGAGTGCGGAATCGTCGTTAACGGTTAGACGGAAAACTCTCAACCACGAAACACGGAGACTATTAGACGCTGAACGAACGACACACGAACGATCCTACGAACTAATTCTCTCCGAAACGGACCAAAAGCTGATAATAAACTCGAGATCGCCTTAAGCTTAATTCCTCACGAATTCTGCTAATAGTCTGCTAATGACTCGAGTCTATCCCTAATTATAGACCCTGATTCGAGTCTGATGTGGGCCAAACTCGAATCTGGCCCAAGGCCCATTCGAGTCTGTCCGCAATGACATTCTCGAATCTGGGCACATTCGAATCTAAGGCTACATTCGAATCTATCACAGATTCGAATGTCTACCCTTATTTGATTCGAATCTAGCCAAATCACTTAAACACCTAAGTGACGAAACTTATGTTTTCACTTATGTTTGAGTTAATCTTTGAACTTTATGTTTGAACTTCTTGTAATACGTTACATCAAGTTCAAACACACAATCAATAACAGTCAAACATATATAAACATATATATCAAAACACTCGTTAACTCGTTAACTCTCAATACTCTGAATATTACTTAAACCAAAATGTTAGATCGATTAGACTGCTATCGTCACACACAAGGTGTACCAACAGTTAAAGTAGATGATGACAGACGAGTACTGTCCTAGAAACGAGCTGCAAAAGACGGAGTCAGAGTTCTGGAATCTGGCTATGAAGGGGACAGATGTAGCTGGGTACACCAACCGTTTTCATGAGTTGAGTCTGCTGTGCCCACAGATGGTCATCCCAGAATACAAGAAAATTGAGCGCTACATTTGGGGACTCACCCCCCAAATCCAAGGAAATGTTACCGCATCCAACCCAACTACTATCCAAAGCGCCATTCGAATGGCGAATAACTTGATGGACCAAGTGGCCCGAAGGAACGAGGCCAAAGCTGAGGAAAACAAGAAGATGTGGGAAGAAAAATCGGGGAAAGGTTCGGGGTCACAGTCCAAAAAGCCCGAAACAATCAAAGCTTTTGTCGCCGGAACTAAGTCTAGGAAGGGCTATACCGGCACTAAACCATGGTGTAACCGATGCACCTACCATCACGTTGGTCCCAGTCCAACCCCTTGTGGGAAATGTAAGAAGCTCGGTCATCTGACCCAAGACTGCAAGTTTAATACCAACGGAGGCAGCAGCGGCACGCAAAGAAGCTGCTTTGAATGTGGGATCATTGGGCATTTCAAGAAAGATTTCCCCAAGTTAAGGAAAAATGGTGGAGCTCAAGGGAGAGCTTTTGTATTTGGAGCAGGCGACGCTCGTCAGGATTCCAACGTAGTGACGGGTATATTCCTTCTTAATGATATGTATGCTTATGTGCTATTTGATATTGGGACTGATAGAAGTTTTATATCTGCAAAGTTTAGTTAACAACTGAATGCCACTCTTTCCCCATTAGAAAATGCTTATGCCGTAGAATTAGCGGACGGAAAGTTGATTGAAGCGAATAGTATAATTAAGGAGTGCACACTAAAATTGGCAGATCATCCCTTTAAGATAAACTTGATGCCTATTGAACTCTTAAGCTTCGATGTAGTTATCGGTATGGATTGGTTGTCAGACAACCATGCCGAAATCTTATGTGGTAAGAAAGTCGTAAAAATACCGCTTAAGAAAAAGAAAGTCCCCACACTCCAAGGAGAAAGAAAGAATCGCCAGTTGAACGTCATCTCTGGTCTAAGAACACTGAAATGCCTTCGAAGATGTTGTCAAGCAGTGTTACTTCAGCTAGTGGAAAAGGAATCGAAGGAGAAGCGACTCGAAGAAATCCCGGTAGTTCGTAACTACCTAAAAGTCTTTCCTGAAGACTTGCCTGGACTTCCACCAACTAGGCAAGTAGAGTTTCAGGTTTGACTTGGTGCCTGGAGCTGCACCTGTCACACGAGCACCCTACCGATTGGCACCGTCAGAGATGCAAGAATTATCCAATCAGTTGCAAGAACTGTTGGATAAAGGATTCATCCGACCAAGTTCCTCACCTTGGAGAGCTCCGGTCTTATTTGTCAATAAGAAGGACAGATCATTTAGGATGTGCATCGATTATCGAGAGCTACGATAAAAAACCGGTACCCACTCCCCAGAATCGACGACTTATTTGATCAACTCCAAGGGTCTAGTTTTTACTCTAAGATTGATCTGCGATCCGGTTATCAACAAGTAAAAGTTCGGGAAGAAGATATACCCAAGGCAAAGTTCAGAACTCGTTATGGACATTACGAATTTTAGGTGATGCCATTCGGTTTGACCAACGCACCGTCCGTATTCATGGATCTTATAAATCGAGTGTGTAAACCGTATTTGGACAAATTTGTAATAGTGTTCATAGACGATATCCTAATCTACTCCAGAAATAAGGAGGAGCATGAGCAGCATCTAAGGTTGATTTTGGAACTTCTAGAGAAGGAACAGTTGTACGCCAAATTCTCTAAGTGTGAATTTTGGCTACGAGAAGTCAAATTCCTAGGACATGTGATCAATAGTCAAGGAATTCAAGTAGACCCATCAAAAAAATTGAGGCCATAAAGAACTGGGCAACTCCTAGGACTCCCACTGAAATCCGTCAGTTCTTAGGTCTTGCCGGTTATCATAGACGATTCATAGAAAACTTCTCAAAGATACCTGGTTCGTTAACGGAATTGACTCAAAAGGACATAAAGTACAACTGGGGTGAAGATAAGGAAACGACATTTCGGATGTTAAAGCAAAGGTTGTGTAGTGCACCTATTCTGTCCCTACCGGAAGGAACATAAGATTTTGTTGTTTACTGCGATGCCTCACACAATGGATTGGGTTGTGTGTTAATGCAAAGAGACAAGGTTATCGCTTATGCATCGCGGCAACTTAAAGTTCATGAGGTAAACTACACGACTCACGATCCGGAGCTTAGAGCTGTGGTATTCGCTCTCAAGATATGGAGGCACTACTTTTACGGTATTAAGTGCACGGTGTTTACAGACCACAAGAGCCTTCAGCATATTCTGAATCAGAAGGAATTAAACATGAGGCAGCGATGCTGGGTTGAGCTGCTTAGCGATAATGACTATGAGATCCGTTATCATCCGGGTAAGGCAAATGTAGTAGCTAATGCTTTTTGTCGGATGGAACGTGTTAAACCCTTAAGAGTCCGAGCTTTGGTCATGACTATACAATCAAACTTAAACTCTCAAGTCCGCAAGGCACAAGAGGAAGCAGTCAAAGAGGGTAATCTGCTGGAGGAAGCCTTAAGAGGAATGGATAAGCAGTTTGAAATCAAGACCGATGGATGTAGGTACTTCATGGGCAGAATTTGGCTACCAAAATTTGAAGGATTAAGAAATCTGCTATTGGATGAAGGGCATAAAACAAGTTATGCTATTCACCCAGGGTCAGACAAGATGTATCACGACGTGAAGGAAATGTACTGGTGGCCAAACATGAAGGCTGACATTGCTACGTATGTTAGTAAGTGCTTAACGTGTTTTAAAGTTAAGGCTGAGCACCAGAAACCATCAGGATTGTTGGTGCAACCGGAAATACCCCAATAGAAGTGGGAGAATATAACCATGGACTTCAACACAAAGTTGCCAAAAACTTTTGGAGGATATGACACCATTTGGGTGATTATGGATCGACTCATAAAGACTGCATACTTCTTGCCAATCAAGGAGACTGATAAGATGGATAAGTTAACACGAATCTATCTTAAAGAAGTCGTCTCAACACATGGAGTTCCTGTATCAATTATATCATATAGGGACAGCCGGTTCACATCAAGATTTTTTCAATCGTTACAAGAGGCATTGGGTACACGCCTAGACATGAGCGCAGACGGATGGTCAGAGTGAAAGAACGATTCAGACATTGGAGGATATGCTAAGGGCATATGTTATCGACTTTGGAAAAAGTTGGGACACGCACATGCCATTAGTTGAGTTTTCCTATAGCAACAGCTATCACTCGAGTATTAAGACTACTCCATTCGAGGCACTTTATGGGCGAAAGTGTCGATCACTGCTTTGTTGGGTTGAGGTAAGAGATAGCCAAATCACTGGACCCAAGATCATTCAGGAGACTACAGAAAAGATAGTCCAGATTCGGAACCGATTAAATATCGCACGGGATTGACAGAAAAGCTATGCCGACGTTCGACGGAAGGATTTTGAATTTCAGGAGGGAGATCAAGTAATGCTAAAAGACTCGATCTGCCCCCCGAGTAAAGCAATGTACATAATACCTTCCACGTATCCAACCTTAAGAAATGTCTGGCTGATGAAACACTCGTCATACCCATGGACGAGCTGGAGTTAGACGATAAGTAGAACTTCGTTGAAAAACCCGCGGAAATAGTGGACTATTTTCACTATCTATTGGGGTGGAAATACATGCACTATTTTCATATGGACATCAAAACTGTTTATTTCTTATATGTATTACATGTGTGGATCCATCAGCTCTCAAATCATGAACCGTTAGTTACATTTATTTGTAAGCACGAATATATATTGTGGATAGATCTATCGGGAGTCATGTCCCCCATTCGGGTTAGTCTTAACCGGCTAACGGCGGAATGCATATATATTTAACAGTACGGTATTACGTATGGAAATACTGCACAGGGCAAACTCATTTAATTAAGCTTCGGTTGCATGATGGTTTATATGTAACACATAACATGGAATATATGATATTATAAATTCAATCTCAACTATTGATGTCCATACAAGTCAGATTTACGTGTAAACCTATCAGCTCACCAACAATTTTGTTGACGTATTTTAGCATGTATTTATAGGAAATTAAGGCAAGTGCACTGCACCGGAAGTATTTTCAAGGCTTCCGTACTTTTGGAGTCGCATTCATTTTCAAACTCTCAGAGATTTATTTGCATTATTTTGGTTAATTTAATTATGTATTTGGATCTCTAAAATTTGCAAACTACATTTTGTCATTTCGGGCTATGTAAAACATTTCAATATTTTTAAGTTATATCGATGTATTTTGAAAATGTCCATATAGTGGTTGTTCGTTATGTTTATGGTTACGCTTCCGCGACGTCACGATTCGTTGCTAACCGGGGTAACGGGGTGTGATACATCAACCATTACTAGAGTGTATCTTCTACCTTTTAGACTTAGGACACTAACAGGTCCAAACAAGTCCATGTGGATTAAGAAGAGATGAGTATCAATAGAAAAATTATGCATAGATTAAAAGATGTTTTTCTCAACTTACCTTGCTCACAAGCTGTGCAGAGTTTATCCCTAACAAAGGTTATAGAAGGCAAACCTGTTACTAACTCTTTCTTAGAGAGTTTGTTGACATTCTTGAAGTTCAGTTGTGATAGCTTTTTTTGCCATTACCAGTTTAGGTCTGCATTGCTCCTTGAGATAAAGCAGGTTTCAGTTGTGGGATCAACAGATTTCATATCCACAACATATACACCTTTCTTCCTTTGTGCACACGACACAACCTTACCTTGGGGATCCAGTATGTATCCCAGGTGCTCATCAAAGCTAACCTTGTAGCCCGCATCACATAGTTGACTAATGCTAACAAGATTATGCTTTAGCCTAGACACATAAAATACTCTTTTGAATATTGCAGCACCAGCTTGAAGGGTTCCATATCCTTCTGTGGATCCCTGAACATTGTCACCAAAGATGACTTTTGGCCCTTTTTCAGGCCTGATATCACTCACCAAAACTTTGCAACCTGTCATGTGGCCTGAGCAGCCGCTGTCCAAGTACCAAACCTGGCTTGGTTGTTTAGCCTGCAGAGTGTCATGGGAAATTATTAGTTTCTATTTGAACTCATCATAAGGATGAGTTCTCATTCTTCATCAACATTTGTTGATGAACCACTTAGATCTTCACTAATATTTCCAATTTGGATTGTATCAGCTTGAATACTCTCCTCAGTGACCATGTTACTTCCAACACTCCTGGTTTTTACAAGGTTGGAACTAGCAGTGTCAACAGACCTCATGTCCTCAGTTTCAGGACAGTCTTTGGCCATATGAGTCTTCTTCCCATATTTATAGTGTTTTCTCTTTTTAAAATTTTATGAAGAAGTACTCCCAGAAACACATTCTGGGATATCCTTGGTGGCCTTCTCAGCAGGTTTAGCAAACTTATTACTATCTTTAGAAGAACCAATAGTTTGAGTGGAATGTACAACAGCAACAACTACACCTGTGTCCTCTTTCCTCTTTTTAGGAGGGCAGAGATCAAATATAGGAAGTTTAATTGGCTTCTGTTCTTCTACTGGTTTGGGAAACTTATTCCCAGCTTTCTCAAGATGAGCAATGGCTTTACCCTTGCCCTTACTGAGATGTGATGAATGTTGTCTTTCAACATAATCAATACTTCTGGATTTAAAAGATTTATCTTCATTTATAACCAGTTTTCCACTATGATTTAAAAACTCATTTGAAATCACAGCAGATTTACTTTCAACATGAGACTTACCCCTGTTGAAAGTAGGCTGCTTTCCTTTTGAAAACTTTTTCTCAAAGTGTTCAGCATCAAAAGGGTTAACAGGTTTCTTCCCATCAGCTTTAGATCCAGAACCTGTCTTGTTGATAGGTTTAGCGTCCAAAGTTGCAGGTTGAACTAGTTTTCCCTTCTTTTGTTTGTGTGAACCAGCTATGCACTTAGCAGGCTGATTTGATGGAGAACATATTCCATCATCAGTCTTTGAAGCTTTATCACACAAAGTGTCAGTGTTTTGAGGCCTGACAAACCTGTTTGTTGAGATTAGCTTTCCATTTACTCTTTGGATAAAAGTACTTGGAAGCTCACCAAGAGTGGATAAGTCTTTTTCCAGATAATTTATCTCAAAAATTGAAGCTACTGTATCAAGATCCGCTCCAAGATAGGCTTGGATTTGAGAAGGGATTTGCTGACTAATATAGTGGTTGGTTTTCTATGCAGATTGGCACCAAGAGTCAACAATCTTTTGAAGCTTGGCATGCTTTGAGTCTGTTTCTCTCTTTTCTTCTAATAAACTTGGAGATCTCAGACTTCAAAGCATCAAGCTTCTCAACAGCAGCTTTCAAATCAACAAGTAAATATTCAAACATTTTAACTTTTTCATCAGAACTGTAATCCATAAAATTTTGTACCTTATACATCATAGTTGGGTTCCAGTTCTCTAAGCTGTTGAGAGCTTCAGCTTCAGCCAAGTCCTATTTGAAGTTCCTTGTTGAGGGGACATCAGTGTTGGCCATCAGACAGTTGTTGTCTTCTTTATCACATGATGAATCAGACTCCTCCCAGTCATAGGTCTCAGTCATGAGTCCCTTCTGCTTATTGGAAGCCACTGAGTCTTCCAAGTTTCTCAGCTTATCCATGCACACTAGGTACTTAACCCTATAGCCATCGTCTTTATTTTTCTTGTATAGTTTGGATGAGGAGCCAACAACTTTAGACACATAGTCAGCAGCTATATGACCTGTTTTGCCACATTTAAAGCACTTAGCCTTAGTTTTGTCAAATGCTTTCTTTTTGATAGCTCCTGACTTCTTTTGCAACATATTTCCACCAAACCTCTTCTTATTGAAATTTCAGCATAGCAATCATCTGCTCATCATCAAGTTAAGTAAGATCTTCACATCTTCTTCCTCTGACAATTCTTCCATTTCATCATCAGCTTGTTGATCAGCTTGTGTGAACACATCTCACACATGACCAGCAGGTTGTCTCACGTTGGCCACTAAGGCAGCACCTCTTTTGGACATCTCTAAGGCATTTCTCATCTGTTGCCTTGAATGTCCATCATTCAGCAAGGATCCATAGAGATTCACAAGATCCATGCCTTTGATGGTGCCAGAGTTTCTGAGGATAATAGAGAAGTAATTCCATTCCTCAAGCAGAATGTCCAAGAATTTGTTCACTATAGTTAAGCTGTCTTTAGTGATTCCAACAGCTTTGAGATCATTTATCAAGGCAGTGAACCTGTTGTAGGTTTCAGTGAGTGACTTCTTTGGCTTTTCAAAGAATGTTCATACTGTGTAACAAGATTGTTGATCCTGTTATCTAGTGTGATAGTGGGACCATCATAGATGGTACACAAAGTATCTCACATCTCTTTTGCAGTATTTGTCTCTATATTGCAGAATCTTTGTCATTTCCTTGTTGCAGAAGACTTTAACCAAAAGAGGAATGTCAACTTTAAACCTTTCGTCTTCTGTTATGGCCATTTTTGATATAAGAAATGGTTTTTCACCCATTTCAAATATCCAATTTGTCTTCATGTAACAGAACATCGTAGGCAGTCTTAGCAGTTTCTGTTTTTCCATTTTGTCTTCAACTTTGTAAACTGATCTCTTGGTCCAAGACAATACATGAGGACATGGAAACATATTCCATAAAGTGTTTAGCCTGTTCACAAAGAACAGGTTCTGTTCACAAAGAACAAAACACGTATAATTTATCCAAACTGCTCAACAGGCATGAGCAACGTAGACAGTTTATGTCCAGCCTTTTCAACAGACTTGAACAGCTTGGACAATCTGCCTTAGTTGCAACAAATGCAACAGGGTAAGCATCTTTGACTAATATTGCAAATCACTTATCAGGTTTCAATAAGGCATTAACAGGCCTTAAATTATACCTTCAAGAGCATGAAAGAGGTTTGATTAATAATCTCCTCCAAAGATGTATAACAGGTTTGACTAAGGCCTTTTTGTGCCAAACAGAACACCATCATGATGATCAAGGTAATAAGGGGGAAGACTCTGGTTCTTCTAGCAAAGCAAAGGCTTGTAGGTTTAAGGATTTTAAGGGCAATAGATCTGTTGTGTTTGATGGTACCAGAGATGCCGTTACGGTTAACGAACCTTCCAAATCAGCGACTGTGCTGAGAAGGATAAAGTTCGTTATGCCACTGCTATATTTTCGAAGGATGCTGTGATGTGGTGGGCTGCGACGGTGAACATACTGAAATTTGATGTCCTGTCTAGTATGTCCAGGACTGAATTCAAGGACGTATTTTCTAAACAATAATGTCATGTTGATGAAATGCGTCGTCTACAGGTGAAGTTTATGTGGTTGACTCAGGAAACAAAGACAGTTTCCCAATATGTTGTTGAGTTCACTCGACTGAGTCTGTTTGCACCCCATCAAATAGACATGGAGGAGAGGAAGATACACCGATTTGAGGATGGCTAGGATCTGGAGATTCGCCGAACAATGAGCAGTGTTTGATATACTACTTTTGCCGGATTGTTGGAGGCTGCTTGTAATGTGGAGCAGATTTTAATTCTTTCTGGGTATGTCATGAGAACAGCTATTGCGGTTCCAACTTAACCATCACCACTAAACAAAACAGCGGGATTCGGGTTATTTGATCATACCGATCATCCCCATATTCATCTCAACCACAATCGTCTTCACCAAGAAGTGGAAGGGCCTTCTCGGCCATTACGGAACAACGGGACTGCCGATAGTGCCGAAAGAATCATTCTGGAGAGTGCAGAATCCAGGATATATACTGCTACTGCTGAGGGCAGAAGGGGCATCATGGGGATAACTATCCACGAAAAGCTGAAGCACGCTACAACTATGGCAAAATGGGCCATCCTGCACGGGATTGTCGTAAGCCCCCACGGTCCCAATCCACCCAACAATCAACCGTAAGGTCTTCTGGAGATGTTACTGCCCATAGAGAACGGACTTCGACGGCTCCAACTAGGGCTTTCCAAAATACCACTGAGGAAGCGAAAGATGACCCTGAGGTGGGCACGTGTACGTTCATAGTTAACTCAATCCCCGCTTGCATTTTATTTGATTTTGAAGCGAATCACTAATCTGTCTCCACTACATTTCCACGACAACTAAATATGTCTACATCTAGCCTATAATTTGTGCCCGACATTGAACTGCTATCAATATGTTAGTAAAAGCTGATAAGGTATGTAGAAATTGCACATTACTCATAGAAGACGTAGTGTTTAATTTAGATTTTATTCTTATAAAATTTGGGGAATTCGTTGTAATTGTGGGTATGGACTGTCTCATCCATAATGAATGTCAGGATCTAAAACTATTTAACCAAGACTAACTGATTTGAATTTATCAGAGTATAAATCAATAATCATGCTTTGAATCAAAGTTTAATTAAGAAGTTTGCGGAATAACACTTAATTATTTTAACAAAAACTTTCAGAATCAATGGCAAGTAAACAAAAGTAATAATCAAAATTGCTTGTATTGCTGACTTCAATGATTACAATCACCTCTAATCTGTTTGATTAGACGAAGAACACAATCTGTTCTTAGGGTTTTACAACCTTAGAGGCTTATGAAAACTTAAACAAAAAGCAATTACAAACTTGAATATGAAAAAAACTCTTATACAATAGAAAGACCTATTCTATTTATTTATATTGCTTCTTGATTTGTTTCCTTGAAGGACTATGACTTCTCTGATAGTAGATATGCTGGAATCTTCGTGTAGATATCTTTTCCTGAAAATCAGCACTTTATGTTTATGAAACTGTTGAGCAGCTTGAATCACTTGACAGCTTGAACAGAGCAGCTTGAGTTGATTTACTCTGGCAGCTTGAATTTTTACACTCGCAGCTCGAGTTTCTTCAACTAACAGCATGAACTATGTATTTACACATAAACTCTACTAACAGTTTGAGAAGTCTAACTAACAGGTTGAACTTACTTAGACTATTTCCCAACAATCTCCCCCTAACTTAAATTCTTTACACAAGACTTTAAGTTCTATACAAAAATGGAAATGAATAAGTAAACTGTTATTTACAAACCAAGGCTTTCAAAAACTTACAACTGTGCAAGTTTCTGATTTACAGCCTTCAAAAACTCTTGCTTCATCTCTTCTCTATCACAAGATATCCTAACAGATTTCATCTGGAGTAGCATTGCCTTTGGTAGATCATAGAATTCAAGATTAAAGAACATACCAGATCCATCTGAAAAATTTATTCTATAAGTCCTTGATTTGACAAACAGATCAACTTGCTTGATCTTCATTCCCTTCTTGTTGGCATACTCTACATCTTTCCTTATAGACTCAGGATCAAAAATGGACTTCAGATCTTTAATGACTTGCTTCACTTGTGGTAGAGCCGACCTTACTTGTGTCACAGACCCAATGTTGTGCATCCTTGTGAGCTCATCTCTAGTCAACTTTTGAACCATATTCCAGAAGGTGTCATACTCTTCTTCTGGACCAGATTCCCTTCTTATCACAAACTTAAATCTTAAATCAATATTGTCCAGTGGTTTAGCATACCTGTAATTGATAAGAGGCTTTGTAAAGTCATGCTGGTCTATTAATTTCTCCAACTCCATAGCCTTTTGTAGTTGTTGCTCAAACAACACCTTTTTAACTTGATCCAGCTTTGCTTGTGATAATGACTCAGATGCAGGAATGGAAGCAACAGCTTGATCAGAGGGAGCAGAGGCACTGGCAGCAACAGTTTGAACATGACTTGTACCAGTTTGAACTGGTTCTTGGGATGGTTGGACTTCTTGGGAGACTTTTGCTTTCTTTCTTTTGTCCATTTCTTTGTCATGGATCTCTTGCAGCCTTTCAGTGCTCATGGACTGAGCCATCTTCTTTGGAATACCAGCAGCAAAGGCAAAATTTATTAAGAATCTTCTATGCTCAGCCTTAGAGTGCCCTGTTGGCAGCTTTCTCTTCTTTTCTCCTTGCTTGACCACAAACCCCTTTAGGTAATCACCTAAGGTTTCATCATCGTCCATTGGGGGCTGGGTTTGCTGGTCTAACTCTTGATCCTGTTCTTCTGCTAATTTTCTGGCAATTTCAGCATCAAAGGCAATCTGGGCTTCTTTGGAAGAAGCAGCTTGAGTTTCTAGGCTAACAGCTTGAGAAGCTGTTGGGACTGATAGCCTAGATGATTGAACTGTTGGGGCTGCTTGGACTGATTTTGTTGGAGCTGCTTGGACTACTTTAGGGAACTCCTGATTCTCCCCCTTTTTGGAAGCATTGGTTTGGTCAGGAGGACCTACAACCTTTGCTACTTGGGATTGAATCAAACGCTCTAATTGCATGATCTTATTTCCACAAAGGGTAAACCCTTTATGGAGATAATCCATTCTTTTATTTTGAGCCGCTTCTGCCTGCTTCAATGCAATAATCTGTCCTCCCTGTGCAGCAATGATGGACTTTTGGTATTCCAACATAGCTACAACAGGTTTCATCTTGGGATCCGTCAAAAGCATGAGTTGCAGACTAGCCTCAAGATCAGTAAACACCTGTGGTGCTTGTGATCTATCACTGGCATGAATACCAGAAGTAGAAACATCTGGGCCCCTCTGTTCTTGGTTCTGGGGACTTCCAGCTTGTGTTTGCACACTTGCTGTTGCCATGGGCGTGGTCTTAATGATGTTGGCACTGTCCTGTGCCTCTTGTGCAGAGACAGCAGTAGTGCCAGCCACAGAACCCATATGGACCATCTCTGATGAGAAGTCCACCTCCTGAGTGAGGATGAGAGTGTCCTCAATGTGTACCCTGTGGATATCCTGTGCAGAAGTGTCCTCCTGCACAGGGTTATATGGTTCTTGTCTGAGGGCTGAGGAGGAAGGAGCTCCTGGTCCTCTTTTCCTTTTATATAGATATTTAAGTGGGGATCTTGGCTGATGAAAAGGAGCAGAAGGAATTTGTGTATCATGAGGAGGGGGTTGGGGTCCTGGGGGTGAAGCAGTAATGATAGGCTGAGCCTGCTCAGGACCCTCTCCTCTGTTTCTTGGAATGATGTTCATCATTGCAGAAGGCAATGGAACATCTACACTCAAAAAATTGGCACTTTGTTTTAAAAGCCTTTTAATGGAAGATAGTGAGTGCCTATGGGAAACATGTATCCTCTTATGTATATGAGAAGTGGTGCATGTGTGTGCAATTATTTCTGCCAAAAATCTAGGATACATTAAAAACTTCCCATTCTTTAGGGAATGATGCCTTAACATCCCCTGAAAAATCATATTTGAGAAATTGAACTGTTGGCCCGTTGAAAAGCACACTAAGGCAGTGGCAATATTGGAAGAAAATTCTGATCAACCAGTTCTTTTGGGGCTTATACACTGCTCAATAATATGCACAAGATATTTCCATTTACGTGAAATGTGTGCTTTCAAGAAAGTAAATGAATCAGCAGCACCCCTATATCCAATATCATAGAGACCAGAATGTAAATCATTAAGGGTTAGGTCTGATATACCTGTGGCAT
Source organism: Centrapalus pauciflorus (assembly GCA_020465985.1). Taxonomy (NCBI): domain Eukaryota; kingdom Viridiplantae; phylum Streptophyta; class Magnoliopsida; order Asterales; family Asteraceae; genus Centrapalus; species Centrapalus pauciflorus. Next base: position 252,118 of record JAANYP010001039.1, on the reverse strand, counting down.
CTTGAAGATGCAAATGGCGTCGAATGGAGTCCTCAGTTATGGTGATGGGAGTGCCATCAATTTTGGATAGTATAGAAGGAACTCCATTGATTGTTTGGACAGAGGCACGGTTCCAGAATTGCTCAATATGAGAGATATATATGGTGGGATTGATATTGAGGGCATGATGGATATGGGAGTGTCTAAGAAAGTCCATCATGTCATGGAACGGTTGAAGTTCAGAGTGCTTTAGTGAGTAGGGTAGGCAATTGTGTTCTTTGACAAACTCCATGGGAGATTAAGCGAAGATGCTAGGGTTTCAAAGAAGAATGTGTGAATCGTTCAGAGAGAAACGAAGGCCGTGGTATGAAAATTTGTAACTGGTAGTTACAACTGAACAAAACTGGGACCTTTAAAGGTTTTGAAAAGGTTGGGTCCCGCGCACACACTTGAGAAATTACCTAAATACCCTGCACACTTTGACAGATCAAGTGAATAAATAACAGTCCGAGAAAATGAACTAGCAGCTTGAGAAAATACTCAAGCTGTTAATTGAAACTTAGGCATCTTTTAATGAAACAGTGACTCCCCCTTAAATAAGCATATGAATTAGATAATAATGAAGACAAGTTAATCCATGTTTACCATACCAATGTTTGATACTAGGAAAGTGAACCTTCCTATATCAAAAGGTTTTGTAAATAGATCAGCTAACTGATCATCAGTATGTATTTTGGTAACTTGAATTAACTTCTTCTCATTACAATCCCTTATAAAGTGAAATCTGATTTCTATATGCTTGGTTTTTGGGAATTTCACTAGGTTTTGCACAATGCTGATTGCACTTGAATTGTCAATGTAAATAGGAGTGGATAAGAAGTTCATACCATAGTCTCTCAATTGATTTTGAATCCACATTACCTGGGAGCAGCAGCTTGCAGCTGCTACATATTCTGCTTCAGTGGATTAGGTGGAAACTGTTGTCTGCTTTTTGCATTGCCAAGAGACCAGTCTTGCTCCTAAGTATTGACATCCACCAGTTGTGGATTTTCTGTCAATGTTGCATCCACCATAGTCACTGTCAGAATAGGCTGTTTGTTCAAGGGGAGAGTCTTTAGGATACCATAGGCCTAAATGTGGTTGTCCTTTGAGATATCTAAAGATTCTCTTAACAGCAACCAAATGAGAATCCTTTGGAGAGCATTGAAACCTAGAACACACACAAACAACAAACATTATATCAGGTCTAGAAGATGTTAGATACATAAGAGATCCAATGAGAGATCTGTATAAATGAATGTCCACATCTAAGCCATCTTTGTCTGTATGGAGCTGCTTGTGAGGATCCATTGGGGTGCTTGCAACTTTTGTATCTTGATACCCAAACTTTTCCAGTATGTCTTTCACATACTTTGATTGACTTATGAAGAGACCAGTGGGCTTCTGCTTGACCTGCAATCCTAGAAAGAAAGTGAGTTCTCCCATTGAACTCATTTTAAACTTTTTGTGCATTAAAGCTTCAAACTCTTTGCAAAAACAATCATTTGTTGAGCCAAAGATGATGTCATCAACATAGATTTGGACAAGCAGAATCTCAGCTTTGATGGACTTAGTGAAAAGAGTTTTGTCCAGAGTGCCTCTCTTGAACCCATTCTGTAGAAGGTATGATGACAGAGTGTCATACCATGCTCTTGGGGCTTGATGGAGACCATAAAGAGCCTTGTCTAACTTGTAGACCCTGTCTGGATGCTTGTAGTCCTCAAAACCAGGAGGTTGACATACATAGACCTCTTCTTCAATTGTTCCATATAGAAAAGCAGACTTCACATCCATTTGATACACTTTAAAACCTTTGAAGCTTGCATAGGCCAAGAATAGTCTGATGGCTTCAATTCTTGCCACTGGAGCAAATACATCATCATAATCTATGCCTTCTTCTTGAGTGTACCCTTGTGCTACTAGTCTTGCTTTATTCTTGATGACTATCCCTCTCTCATCTTTCTTGTTTCTGAACACCCATCTCGTACCAATTGCTCTCTTTCCTTTAGGAAGATCAACCAGTGTCCATACATTCTGAATCTTGAACTGTAGAAGCTCATCTTGCATTGCCTCAATCCAGGATGAATCATTCAATGCTTCTGATGCCTTTTTAGGTTCCAGTTGAGACATGAAACAGGCATGTTCAAAAGCAGCTAGACTGAATTCAGGAACTGCTTGTTCAGCAGCAACAGTCTCATTGTGAACCATTTTCCTTGTTTGTACAGGAGTACGTGGATCACCCAATATTTGATTGAGAGGATGATACTTGTGAATTCTGAGAGTAGACTCTCTCTCTGTCTGAAAAGAAGACCCAAGATTTGTATCATCTCCATCAGGACCAGTGAATGGTTCAGCTTCTGGAACAGCTTGACTTGAATCTGGGACTGTTTCCCTTTGTGTTGGAGCTGTTCTCTCAGGACTTGGGAGTGGCACTTCAGTGTCTGTATTTGTATCATGTTGAGCATTCAGAACCCCTGGAGGGTCACATGACAGATGTAACAACCCAACTATTAGCCCAACTAAATATCTGATCATCGAACCAATAATGTAATATTATTACAGTACTTTGAATTATAAATTAATTAAGTTTTAGAATATTTAATTGAATAATATAATATTATGAATTATGATTTAATAATTATTAAGATAATGAAATAAAAGATATATAAGATACGAAAGTAATAGTGGGTTAAGTAGCAAACGTAACTAGTTAAGTATATAAACATAGTTGAAGGTTCATTAAGACATAATTTTCTCTCTCTAGACTCTCTCTAGATTTTCTCTCTCTACTCTCTCTCTAAGATTTCTTCTAAACCGACCGTCGGATCATCAAGATTTATACGTCATCAGGAAGATTACGAAGAGTACTACAAGATTATGCAATTGCATGTTTGATTAACACACGAAATTGAGGTAATTTTTATTATAAATTCGAAATTTGGTTCGGTTTTGAGAAAAACCGAAACCAAATACTTATAACATGAAATCTATTGGATGCATGTTGGAAATTTCAGTAATAGTTATGTATTTAAGTAATTTAGTGTTAAAGAAACAAGAATCAGAGGTTGAATCGGCATAAATCTGAATTTTTATAAAAAATAAAATAAAATAAGTGTTCTTGACAAAATATGCCTATTTTGGACAATCTTGATGTTGGTACACCCTGTGTGACGATAGCAGTCTAAACGATCTGCGTTATGATTTAAGTAATATTCTGAATATTAACAAGTGTTATTGATATATATGTTTAATATGTGTTTGTCGGTTATTGATTGTGTGTTTGAACTTGATGTACATATTACAAGAAGTTCAAACATAAAAGTCAAAGATTATGTCAAGCATAAGTTAAAACATAAGTTTCATCACTCAACTGTTTAAGTGTATTGGTTAGATTCGAATAGGTAAAGGAAGACATTCGAATCTGTGATAGATTCGAATGTATCCTTAGATTCGAATAGGTTAGATTCGAATCTGTCAGATGGACAGATTCGAATGAGGCCTTAGGCCAGATTCGAGGTTGGCCCACAACAGACTCGAATCAGGGCCTATAATTAGGGATAGACTCGAATGATTAGATGACCTTTGGCAGAATTCGTGAGGAATTAAGCAATAGGCGATCTCGAGTTTATCAGCTAGGTGAGTCCCGTTTCGGAGAGAATTAGTACGTAGGATCGTTCGTGTGTCGTTCGTTCAGCGTCTAATAGTCTCCGTGTTTCCGTTGGTTGAGAGTTGTCCGTCTGACCGTAAACGAGGATTCCGCACTCGTTCACGGGTCCGCGTCTAGATAGATCTGTCAGTGGTAGACCTTACAAGTGGTATCAGAGACAGGTGTGTTCGTGGTGTTCTTCGTGTTCATCAGATACATTCTAGGTTTCTTGACGCTAGTTGGACGGTTTTTTCTCTCAAAAACGTGTTTTTGAGCTTAGCAAATTCATATTCGGGAAACACTTTGTCGTTTTTCACGTTTTTGGTCGAAATCATTATTTTTCGTTTGAAAAATAGTGATTTAATCCGTAAAACGTCAAAAAATCAAAGTGTTAGTCGTTTTTCGAGTTTGCGGCGCTCGAATCTATAGGGGTAATTAGGGTTTTACTTTATTTTCGAGTCTAACCAAAATACGCTCCTATCGAGTCAATTTCAGTCAGTTTCGAGTCTGTGTTGTTTCGAATCTGTTATTACATTCGAATTGGCTCTCGAGTCTATACTGTTTCGAGTTTGTTTCGAGTGTGTTACTGTTTCGAATCTGTTCTTCGATTCTGCTGAATTTCGATTCTGTTGTGCCTTCGATTCTAAGGGTCTTCGAGTTTAAGAGTCCTTCGAATCTGACCTATCTTCGAATCTGTGGGATTGTTCGAATCTGACATTATTTCGAATCTACTTGAACTTTAAGACTTAATCGAATTTAATTTCAAAAGATTAAACATTAATTAGTTTCGAATCTATCTAGATTCGAATAAGTTAATTTAAATCAGTTTCTAATTAAATTAATTAAGTTCAAATTCAAATTCTTTCAGAAAAAATGTCGAACCTTCAGAAATTCCTTGAAATGGATCACGAAGTTGGGAAGGCCAATGCACCACCTAAGCTGATGAAAGTTGAGGATTACTACTGGTGGAAGGATAGATTCACGGATTTTGTACGATTCAACGACATGCGCATGTGGGTGTGCATTGATGAAGGGTACATTCCTCCAGTATCTGAGGTAGAAGGCCGTCAAAAGGTTCTGTCATATCAAATGATGAAAGAAGATGACAAGAAACTATTTGAAGCCGAAAACAAAGCTTTCTCTATTATCCGAATGGCGTTACCTCAAGATATCTTGCACACATTTCGGACTCAGAGGACGTCGAAAGAGCTTTGGGAGTCTCTTCAGAAACGGTGTGAGGGTAATCCACGGGTACGTAGAAAGCGTACTGAGCTGTTAACCCAACAGTTTGCAATCTTCAAGGCTCTTAAGGATGAACAGTTGGATGATATTATCACACGATTTTATCATCTGATAACAGAGCTTGAAAGTCATGGTATTGAGTATTCTGACACAGACAAGAACAACAAGCTTCTTGATGCCCTACCGGCCAAATGGGCTATGTATGTGGCTATGATTAAGCTGAATGAAGATAAATACTATGCTCAATCACTGGATGACATCGTGGGAACGTTGAGGGCATACCACTTCGAAATGATAAAGGCTGAGACTGATTACGAGCAAGTCCAAAATCCGGCTATGTATTTTGGAAAGACATCAAAATCATCAGTGACAGCTGATCAAAAGAGTGCTACAGCGTTTTTCACCGGAGAAACGTCATCGCCACCAGAGTCCGAAGACTCACTGAATCGCGCGTTCTTAGGGTTAGGAAGATCAGAAGAACCGCAACCTCAAGTCCAACAGGCATCGACCAGTCAGAGCTATTCGAAGATGCCAATGAGCGCAAAGTCGGCGGAAGAACATCTGAATCTGCTTGCTTCGTTTGTTGCCGCATACGGAAATTGCGTTCAAGGGAAGATCAATGATCCGGCTCTTTGGGATGAAGATTACGATCAGGTCGACCCTGATGACTTAGAGGAAATGGATCTTAAATGGCAACTGGCCATGGTAACCCAGAGGGTTAAAAGATTCATTAAGAGAACTGGGAGGAATCTGCAGATGAATAACAAGGGGATAGGATTTGATAAGTCCAAGGTCAAATGCTACAACTGTCAGGGATTGGGACACTTCGCTAGAGAGTGTCAAAGACCGAAGGTAGAATCATACCAAGGACAGAGTCAGCATCAAGGACAGTACCAAAGTCAGTCCCAACAGAGATACCTTCCGAGTTCTTCGTCTGGTCAAGCCAATCTAGCGGGTCTGATATCCAATGTCACTTCTGACAGACAGCTAGATGGTTCCTATGACTGGAGTTCACATCCGGAGTCCAATGCTAGAGCTTTCATGGCTGAAGTTACGGAGAATGGTTGTGATGAGGATGAGCAGACCACAAGGGACAGCAGTCCGATGTGGGTAGAGAAAGCGAATGATCAGACCGTGCTGGAGTTTGCTGCTCAGATGGCCAACGTGGAATCTGATAACTCTAAGGTTAGTCTTTCTGTTTCTCTATTTCGTGAATTATGTGCTTTATGTGTTAATTCTAATGATAGGTTAAATCTAGTTTTAGACTCACATAAGACCATAGCTGCTCAAAATGAAAACTTGAAAATAGAAAATGCTAGCTTAAATGACATAAAACAAGATTTAAAAGAAAAGCTTAAGGCTGATGCTCAAGATGTAATCGTTCTAAAAGACAAACTGAGTGAGCAGTGTGTTAGGATAGAACTTATGTATGAGCACGTAGAAGCCTTGACTAAAAGTCTGAAAGACAAGGACATAGAGCTAGCCGAGACAAAGGTTAAGGTAGCAGAGGCCAATAGCAAGCTGGAAAAGTTTAGGAATTCGAGCCTAAACCTAGGGAAAGTCTTAGATGCCCAAAGACAGTCTAAGAAGCCTGTAGGTCTAGGTTTTCACGAAATTCCTCCACCTTTCAATGATAACTATGTGCCTCAGCCTCAGGAGAAAACTGACAAGTCAGTAGTTTTAGAGGACCTACCTGAACCTACACCTGAGCCTAAAGTTGAAAATACACCTAAGGTGACTGACTCAACCGTCAAGGTCAAGCAAGTGAAATTTGTGTCTTCCTCCAGTGAAACACCTGCAGGAAAACAGAAAATTTCATGGGCTGACCAGGTCGAAGAGACAGACACTGAAGATGTACCAAAGGCATTAGACACTAATGAGACACCTAGATCTAAGGGACCAACCAAAAAGTCCATGGATAAGATGTCTTGCTTTAGATGTCACGAGAAAGGGCACGTTGCTTCTCACTGTCCTAATAGGAAAGCTGATGTTACATCTAAGACAGTGAATCCCACACCTGTTAAGCCCTGTTGTGAAACAAACACCGGTTAAGGTTGGACCAAAAGAAGTGGTTAGGACAAATTCACCGAATCGTGTCATTAATCAATCTAGGTCAGCACCTCAACAAGTCTATAGGAGCACCACACCTAGCAGGTCACACACTCCAGTTAGGTCACATACTCCTGTTAGACAATATGTTCCGGTAAAAGCTCAGGGATCACAGTCTGAAATGCATTATAATAAGACTTATTCTAGAGCACCACAACAAATGCCTACTCAAAGGCAAAGAGTGAATCTAAATCACTCGGCACCACAACAGAATTCAGTTCAAGGCCCAAGTCACCTGAAAGGCGAGATGGGTACTTGAAAGAATTCACGTATGTGGACGAGAATGGTATTACCAAGTCAGTCATGGCTTGGGTTCCCCGTGATAACTAACCTATTTTCTTTCATGTGCAGGAGATAACTACCGGTCCAAACAACAAGTGGTTCGTCGACAGTGTTTGCTCCAGGCATATGACGGGGGAAAGAAGTCTTCTCACAGACTTCAAGGGGGGTAATAGGGGATTTGTATCATTCGCGGGCAACAAAGGAGGAAATATCACTGGAACTGGAGAAGTCACTAATGGGACGATTACATTGGATCAAGTTTATCACGTTGATAAACTGGTTCATAATCTCATTAGTGTATCTCAAATCTGTGATAAGAAGAACTCGGTGTTATTTACTGACACTGAGGCGTTGGTGCTAAAGCCGGGATTCAAGATACCTGAAGAGTGGATATTGATGCGGGCTCCAAGGAAGAATGACTTGTACATGCTCGATATGAACAAGCCAGATAATTCGATGGGTCCGATCTGCTTACTATCAAAAGCTTCAGAGACGGAATCGGTTTTGTGGCACAGACGCATGGCTC
>JAANYP010001039.1:81189-241518 GCA_020465985.1 Centrapalus pauciflorus | reverse complement strand
ATACGGATCCAATTAGAGATAATCTAAGGTGTGATGAAATAGAGGACCTCTAGGATTAACAAGAAACCATCCAATATATAGCCTCACATAGGAAATCACACAAGAGGGTGTGAGGAATAGGAGTAGTGTAAATTAAACATGTGTTGTTGTCGATGACTAAACGACTCCGATTGCTATCACACATGTCTATCTTCGTGTTTCATATCGCAAAGTAGATCCCAAAATGGCAAAATGGCACTTAAGGACAACTCCTGGGTTGAAGCGACGCCGGAAGAAACTTTCACAATTTAGGATAACCGAAGTGTGGGAGTGTAGCTTCGTTACCTCGAGGGCGATGCACTAGGAACCAAATGGGTCTTTAATTGCAAAAGAGCCGATCGGGGTATAGTCACGCGCAACAAAGCGAGCTTAGTTGTAAAGGGTTTCAACCAAGAGGAGGGCATCGATTACAACGAAGTGTTTGCACCTGTAGCAAGGTTAGAAAGCAATTAGGTTGTTTTTAGCCTTTTGCCTCCTTCAAGGGCTTTAAGTAATCAACGGACGTTAAGCGTGCTTTTTGTTATGGGAAAGTGAAGGCGTTGGTGTATGTAGAACAACCGCCCCCCCGGGTTTCCCCAAGACCCCTAAATATTTTATTCTCGCTAGATGTATATTCGATTAGATAAGGCTCTTTATGGCTTTACATCTTTTTTTTCCTATTTTAGGCACCTAGGGCATGGTATGAGACTCTAATCCAACCATCTTAGAACCTGGCCTTGAGGAGGTGTCGGACTAGATCAGTACTCTTTTTGTGAAGAGAACGGAGATCAATTATTTGGTACAAGTGTACGTAGATTGATATCATTTTGGGATCATCAGACGAACAGATGTGCAAAGATTTCGAGAGGTTATGAAGTCTAAGTTCGAGATGCTGCTAGGGGGAGTGAATTCTTTTTGGGGTTACAAGTTGACCCGAAGAAGGAATGCATGTGTTATCCATCAGGACCAAGTATGTTATGACATTTGAACGGTTTGGGATGGACGGGAACAACGTTGACTGCCCACTTCAGGCACGGCAGTTCAGTGGAATCACAATTTCTCGGGACGGGTACTGATGGTGATACCGATGTGGATCCCGACTTTATTATCGGGCCATGATTGGGTCACTTATGTATTTAACTGCTCAAGACCTGGATATTATGTTCTCCTTGGTGTGTCTTTGGCTAGGTTTCAAGCGAACTCGAAGGATATGCATATGAAGCTGGAAGCGGATATCTACGCATACTCAAGTCGAAACCAAGACCTGGGACTTTGGTATCCGCGCAGGGAGATCTAGAGTTGGAAGCATTCACAGATCGGACTCGGAGGATGCGTTGAACGCTCAAATCAACGACTGAGGTTGGTCAGTTCCTCGGAGGGAGACTGGTACCTGGCAATGCAAGAACAAACTTCGTAGCCGGTCAAGTGCGAGGCCGAGTATGTTGCGGCTGGTAGTTGCTGTTCACGAAGGTGTTTGTGTGATACAACAACAATTCGGGATTACGTTTGTGCTTATATCCAAACTATCAAATTAGATAGACAATCATGCTCAATTGCGATAAACAATAATCCAGTTAAACACAGTAATTCAATGGACATAGCATAAGCCTCATTTTATTTCGTGATTGGCTGAAAGAACATTGATAAAACGGTACAATGGCAACTGGAAGATAATAATGCCTGATAGTTTACCCAAAGCGTTTGATAAGTCACGTTTTGGGAGTACTTTAATTTCAACTTAATGGAATGCGCAAAAAAACCCAGAGTAAATTGACCTTAGTAGTATTTTATTTCCTTTTATAGTTGTTATATTTCTTTCTTTTTACTGTAGTCTGCTAATTTAGGAAAGTTTCTAATTTAGGAAAGTTTCTATTTTTTAGTAAGTTTCTATTTTTAGTAAGTTAGTAGATTAGCTTAGTTTAATGCGTTTTGCTATGAAAAACAAAAGAAAAAAGAGAGAAAATTACAAAAATACAAAAAAGAGAATATCAGAAAAGGAGTTAAGTCTTAGATACATAGGTTCAAAGTGACGAAAATTAGCACCGTCGTTACAGACTCTAAGTGTTTAGGCTTTCACACATAATGCAACTAAATCCTAAGTGTTATACTTTATTTAGTTCGATGTGTTGGTAGGCAATAACCTATAGGGAATCGCAAGGCTAATAAAATATTCAGAAAAAAGTCAACGTGTCACTAACCGAGCTGTATGACCAATCGGTCTTATTTTTTATGTACAAGACATACAAACATTGAGTCTAAATGAGGTATGCAAATTTTCTGGGGATGTATGGCAACATCAAATACATCTGAAAATGGAAAGAATAGAAATATCATATAAAACTGAGAGTCGAAAACATGCAACTCTGTTGTACGTAAGTACAGACCTGTTGTCTCTGTTTAGATTCGGGTTAGCAGACATGTCGCTTTGTTGTACGTCAGTACAAACCTGTCTCTGATACCACTTGTAAGGTCTACCACTGACAGATCTATCTAGACGCGGACCCGTGAACGAGTGCGGAATCCTCGTTTACGGTCAGACGGACAACTCTCAACCAACGGAAACACGGAGACTATTAGACGCTGAACGAACGACACACGAACGATCCTACGTACTAATTCTCTCCGAAACGGGACTCACCTAGCTGATAAACTCGAGATCGCCTATTGCTTAATTCCTCACGAATTCTGCCAAAGGTGATCTCGAGTTTATCAGCTAGGTGAGTCCCGTTTCGGAGAGAATTAGTACGTAGGATCGTTCGTGTGTCGTTCGTTCAGCGTCTAATAATCTCCGTGTTTCCGTTGGTTGAGAGTTGTCCGTCTGACCGTAAACGAGGATTCCGCACTCGTTCACGGGTCCGCGTCTAGATAGATCTGTCAGTGGTAGACCTTACACTTGATCCGATTATGGTGTTAATGATAAGGAAAATAGTATAAAATCAACCAAATAAAGATAATATAACATTATTATAAGTTGCATGTCGATAAAATGGACTCTTGGGAATTTTTATGAAAATCCGTATGTATATAAGATAGAACACGAAGAACAAATTCTGGGAAATTATGAGTACGGGATCCGAATTCGGATGATTCCCGAATTCGGATGAAGCACCCATTTCGGATGAAATGCCCAGTTCGGATCTCAACTCAAACATAATTCAGATTTTCTAATTCGGATCTTGTATCACTTCGGATCAAGTACCATTTCGGATGAGGTGGTCCGAACTCGAATGACCCGAGTTCGGATGGTGCCTAATTCGGGTCCAATACCATTTCGGATAAAGTACCGTTTCGGACGGAAGAAGGTCCGAACTCGGATGATCTTCGGATATGCCATTTTGGATGACCTAGATCCAAATCCGGATGATCCGAATTTGAATGATCCGAATTCGGATGATCCTAATCCGGAAGTGGTTTTTATGATTCAATATATAACAACAGATTTTCTTATATAAATATGAATGATTAATCATTAAAATCAAGATCTATAAACTTAAGAAATTACCATCAATTAGAAATCACATGATTATATGCACGATCATATATGATCAGATTTCAGAAATGTAACTTTATAAGACTTTGAGATTATTACTGAAAAAGAATAGAAAGATTCTGATAAGATTTATGAGATTGATGATAATATGATCAAAATATAAGATTGTGAGATCAAAGACCAACGAATGAATCTTGAGCATAAATGATGAACACTGAATATATATTATTCAGATGATATAAGAGCTAATAAATGTCAGAAATGATATTAATAACAGATTGAGCAACGAGCAAGATGATGAGCAACTGAAAGTCTGATATAAGTCAGATAGTGGTTCTTATCCACTACAGATTGTGAGCAACAGAGCCAGAGCCAGAAACTAAAAGAGCACAAATAGCCAGTAACAGTGAGTTGTATATTTCACTTTAACTGCATATTATGTGAATTGAGACTTTTGTTGCATGATTCTGATTTATTGACATTCTGATCTTGAGCTTATTGACATATGTTATCATAGTATATTTACTATGATTTGTTGAACTGAGCATTTATTCTTCCAGTATCTATTTCATTGACGAGTCAATTGATTGTTAAGCTTAACTCCATCACTATTGCTCAGTGATTGGGTTAATGTTAAGCTTATGATGTGCTGATTTACGTGATGAAAGCACAGAGGGTAGCCAGAGCTGAGCATTCCGATGATATCCATATAGAGCTTTTACTGGTAGCTAGCCCAGTAGGTGGCTGATCCCCACTAATGATGCGTGTGTATGGATTTATCATCATCCGAGCATTCCTTATGAATTTGTCTAAAAGTCTCAAGAGCAACAACAGTTTTTATAACTGGGAGCTGAGCAAAGTCACGCATCAAAAGAGCATTAATTGGCCAATGTCCCTTCGAGATTGAGCTGTGCATGAGCCTAGTGCAATGCATATAGAGCTGAGCCGTGCATGAGCCGAGTGCAGTGCATGTGCTTCCGCGTTCATAATTGCATGTTAAATGTGAAATTCTGCATTCTCACTAAGCAATTAAGCTTACCCCGTTGTTGCATTATTATTTTTCAGGTAAAGGCAAAGGATTGGCTGGACCTAGTACATAGGTCAGGAATCTGAAAGAGCTTGAAGTGCATTAGAACCTGTTTCAACATCTTGGTATTTGGATGATAATAGAGCTTTGGGGTTCGGGTTTAGTTTATAGTATGTGATTTGATGTAATAGTCTAGATGTTTGTACCTTGCTACTTAAATTCTGTCTCTGTTTGTAATTAACTTTATTTCCGCAATTGTTAATTTTATCTTAGTTTTCCTGATTGATATTGCTTTGCTACTGGGCCTAGACTTGAGACCTTTGAGAAATCAGAGGGTCTTACAGGATGGTATCAGAGCAATAGTTTGAGTGAATCATTGTATTACATGTAATACATGATCTCAAACTTGTGCAATGCTATGGTATCAATCATGACAGGATGGCTTGAACTAAGATAGGTTTCAGAGACTAGTAGGACGGGGCATGAAAGGGTACAATGTGCTAGGCTAATGATCTAAATGCTTAGTGATTTATATTTCAGAGCTATGTCAGGAGAAGGTGGACCATCAGGTGGCATGACCCCAGAGCAAGTCCTGGAAATGATGCAACAACTAATTACCCAGAATAATGAGCAACAAAACAAGTTGATGCTAGAGCAAATTGAATCAATAAAGAAAACTGAAAAGAGAAATAAACATAAAAAGAAGCAAACTGAACAGTCAAGCGAATCGGAATCCGATAATGAGCATGTTAATAAACGAGCTGTGCATCCAAAAGGATGTAGATTTAAAGACTTCAAAGCGAGTGGTGCCATGACGTTTGAAGGCGCAGTAGATCCAATACAAGCGTTAGATTGGATAAGTCATACTGCAGAGATCTTCAGTATCTCAGAATGTCTGGACAGCAATAGAGTTAAGTTCGCTACAGCACTGTTCGCTGGAGCTGCTAGAGCCTGGTGGAAAACACAAAGGAGCATTTATGGTGAGGAAGCAATTATGACATTGGACTGGGAGCAGTTCTTGGAGATGTTCAACGCCAAATACTGTCCAACTGACAAACAAGACGAACTCGAGATGCAGTTGATGCAATTAAAACAAGGAACTAAAACTGTTGATGAATATGAACATGAGTTCTCGAGACTTTGCGGCTACTCGTCATATCAAGTAGCAACAGAAGAGCGTAAGATAAACCGATTCAGACTGGGTCTGAATCCAATATATAGAAGACAAATGAGCAGCATAAAGTTCACGACATATCTTAGTATAGTGGAAGCAGCAAGAATGGTGGAGCGGGAATTCACAGATTCGAGTTGTGAATCCGTTATGATGGCTATAAGTCCTACATGTCCATCTCCACCTAAGAAACAGAAGTCTAGTAGATTCTTCGGTTCATCCAAGTCTAATCAGCAACAGTCGCAAGCATCTTCTACACCTCAGAAGACTAGAGTTTATTCCATACAGTCAGGAGCGCGAACATGTAAACGCTGTAACAAATTTCATAGCGGACGCCGCAACCCTATAGATGTGACCTGTTACACTTGTAACCGGATTGGACATGGAAGCGACGAGTGCCCAGAAAGAAGCGACGTATGCTACAACTGTGGTGAGCGTGGACATTATGCCAAACATTGCCCAAATACACGCGTGCTTACTAATCAGGAACAAGCAGTTGACAGAGCAATCCAACAGGGTACTACAATGATGGCAACAGCTAAGGCGCGAGCTTTCCATATAACTGCTGAAGATGCTGAGGAGACACTAGAGACGCCAAAAGACCCCAACGGTAACTAATAATAATAAATTTCTTATATGATAAAATGATTTAATTCCGTTGCCAGCTGAAAATCAATTCCAAAGTAAGTAATGAGTTAACTGTGCAACCCTGTCATCGATAGTGAATAATGCGGATGACATATGGGTTGTATCAGTTGAAGTTATATACTAATACATTTCCAATCAGATTTTATACCTATAAACAATATAGGTATTGTAATCTGAATCATGTATGATTCAAAACACGAGAGAAATTGAAATTTAATCCTAAACACAAGCTACTTCGTAAATCCTTGTAATCTGAATGATTACAGCATGTCTTATAATGAGACAGAAGTAGAAGTTGCTGATCCAATAAATAATTAATGAGAATAGTATTTGAATCAAGTAATTAAGCACCCAATGACAACTTGAATTGAAATCAAAGAATTCAGAAGCACAAAGCGAGAGTTGCAAGGGAATAAATTGAGAACTTTGTTAAGCCAAGCGATTAGAGCCATGAATGGCTAATGAAAAGCCGTCAGAAGCCAAAATAAATGTAAGAATGGATTCTCACTATGTCAATGCGAGACTAGTGAGATATCTAAAATGGAATTCCTATTCCATCTAACTGCATATAAAATGAAAAGCTCATCATATGTCATTATAGATGTAAGTGTTGAATTCTCATTATGTCGATGCGAGACTAATGAGATCTCCAATATAGAATATTTATTCTATCTAACTGCACATAAAATAAAAGTTTCTGTTAAAAGAAATAAAGTGATTTTAAATTCAGAAATTCACCAATGAAAAGTCAAACATAAGTCTTTACATATAATTAAACAGAACCAAAGGCTATTGCTTTGTCAAAGCCTCTTGATCGAATTGCACAGTGAACTAATAGAGAAAGGCGATGACGATGAAGTAGAAGATGATGTAAATAGTCGTGGAGACGGTTTTGGAACCATGGTAACTCGAGATCTGACTTCAATAATAAGAATCTGTCGTTATGTCTCACGAATCAAATCGAGAAAACCTAAGTAAATTGTCGATTTCTATCAACTTGTTTCTTGGAATTCGATTCTGTATCGCATTTGTTTTCCATGTCGTTAAATGTTCCTATTTGCTGCAAGATTTGAAAGTGTATGATCACTTCAAGTTCTTGATCATATTTTGAATTGCCTGAAATATTCATCAACTGTTGAAATCGTTGCAAAGAAAATGTGATCGATTATAACTTCTGTTTTGTGCGACAAGCTCTAAATACAACATTTCAAACATTTTGCCTCAAACTCTCATTCTTGGCTTCTAACATTCGATCTTCTTGGAGGATTTTACTTCTCGAGGGACTGCATACATAAAAGATTTGGCGGATATGGCAGTGCAAATTGAGACCAAGGTAGGTGGGGTGAAGTCGCTACATAAAGAGTTGACTCCGATTGTTGCGCCGGAGGATAGATATTATTTGTTTGATAAAGTGAAGAAAATTATAAGTATTCATAGCAAGTTAGCATTAATCAGAAATCGATTAAGTGATTGATGATTGAAACATCATCAATAAAAGAAACATAAAAGTACAGATATCAGACTCCCGAAAAGTCTGTATCTATTTCAACAGCCAAATCAGAAAAGACATGAGTTAATTAAAATATATAAAGATATTAGCTGAATTGAATGAGATATAAAGTTAAATCTCAAAAATCCACAAAGTGAATACATAACTGATAATCAGAAATATTTAAAAAAAAAATTTCTTATGTGATTGCATAAGATAGCAAATGAAAATTTTACAATAATACAGATGAGAGATTTAAAAAGCCATAACTGACTCAAGATCGAACGAAGGAGATATATGAGCTAACTCATGTATTGAGTAATTATCTGAAATGATTAAGACTTAAAGCTCATATATATTAAGAATATGAATAATAAATCAGAATTCCTAAAATGATCAAACGACAATTCTGAAAAGAAACTAGAGTTCTTGTACTTGAGTTTTGTGCTTGTAAATCTCAAAGAAAAATAAATCATGAAATACAGATGGTGCTCGTTCAGTGGAAACACCACAAAAGTTCGTATCAGTCTTGGGAATCAGGTGATCATAAAAGCTATCTATCCAAGTCTGTTCGAACATATCTAACTTCGAGGACGAAGTTTGTGCGTGGTGGAGCCCATTCTGTAACAACCCAACTATTAGCCCAACTAAATATCTGATCATCGAACCAATAATGTAATATTATTACAGTACTTTGAATTATAAATTAATTAAGTTTTAGAATATTTAATTGAATAATATAATATTATGAATTATGATTTAATAATTATTAAGATAATTAAATAAAAGATATATAAGATACGAAAGTAATAGTGGGTTAAGTAGCAAACGTAACTAGTTAAGTATATAAACATAGTTGAAGGTTCATTAAGACATAATTTTCTCTCTCTAGACTCTCTCTCTAGATTTTCTCTCTCTACTCTCTCTCTACTCTCTCTCTAAGATTTCTTCTAAACCGACCGTCGGATCATCAAGATTTATACGTCATCGAGAAGATTACGAAGAGTACTACAAGATTATGCAATTGCATGTTTGATTAACACACGAAATTGAGGTAATTTTTATTATAAATTCGAAATTTGGTTCGGTTTTGAGAAAAACCAAAACCAAAGAATTATAACATGAAATCTATTGGATGCATGTTGGAAATTTCAATAATAGTTATTTATTTAAGTAATTTAGTGTTAAAGAAACAAGAATCAGAGGTTGAATCGGCATAAATCTGAATTTTTATAAAAAATAAAATAAAATAAGTGTTCTTGACAAAATATGCCTATTTTGGACAATCTTGATCCGATTATGGTCTTAATGATAAGGAAAATAGTATAAAATCAACCAAATAAAGATAATATAACATTATTATAAGTTGCATGTCGATAAAATGGACTCTTAGGAATTTTTATGAAAATCCGTATGTATATAAGATAGAACACGAAGAACAAATTCTGGGAAATTATAAGTACGGGATCCGAATTCGGATGATTCCCGAATTCGGATGAAGCACCCACTTCGGATGAAATGCCCAGTTCGGATCTCAACTCAAACATAATTCAGATTTTCTAATTCGGATCTTGTATCACTTCGGATCAAGTACCATTTCGGATGAGGTGGTCCGAACTCGAATGACCCGAGTTCGGATGGTGCCTAATTCGGGTCCAATACCATTTCGGATAAAGTACCGTTTCGGACGGAAGAAGGTCCGAACTCGGATGATCTTCGGATATGCCATTTTGGATGACCTAGATCCAAATCCGGATGATCCGAATTTGAATGATCCGAATTCGGATGATCCTAATCCGGAAGTGGTTTTTATGATTCAATATATAACAACAGATTTCCTTATATAAATATGAATGATTAATCATTAAAATCAAGATCTATAAACTTAAGAAATTACCATCAATTAAAAATCACATGATTATATGCACGATCATATATGATCAGATTTCAGAAATGTAACTTTATAAGACTTTGAGATTATTACTGACAAAGAATAGAAAGATTCTGATAAGATTTATGAGATTGATGATAATATGATCAAAATATAAGATTGTGAGATCAAAGACCAACGAATGAATCTTGAGCATAAATGATGAACACTGAATATATATTATTCAGATGATATAAGAGCTAATATATATCAGAAATGATATTAATAACAGATTGAGCAACGAGCAAGATGATGAGCAACTGAAAGTCTGATATAAGTCAGATAGTGGTTCTTATCCACTACAGATTGTGAGCAACAGAGCCAGAGCCAGAAACTAAAAGAGCACAAATAGCCAGTAACAGTGAGTTGTAGATTTCACTTTAACTGCATATTATGTGAATTGAGACTTTTGTTGCATGATTCTGATTTATTGACATTCTGATCTTGAGCTTATTGACATATGTCATCATAGTATATTTACTATGATTTGTTGAACTGAGCATTTATTCTTCCAGTATCTATTTCATTGACGAGTCATTTGATTGTTAAGCTTAACTCCATCACTATTGCTCAGTGATTGGGTTAATGTTAAGCTTATGATGTGCTGATTTACGTGATGAAAGCACAGAGGGTAGCCAGAGCTGAGCATTCCGATGATATCCATATAGAGCTTTTACTGGTAGCTAGCCCAGTACGTGGCTGATCCCCACTAATGATGCGTGTGTATGGATTTATCATCATCCGAGCATTCCTTATGAATTTGTCTAAAAGTCTCAAGAGCAACAACAGTTTTTATAACTGGGAGCTGAGCAAAGTCGCGCATCAAAAGAGCATTAATTGGCCAATGTCCCTTCGAGATTGAGCTGTGCATGAGCCTAGTGCAGTGCATATAGAGCTGAGCCGTGCATGAGCCGAGTGCAGTGCATGTGCTTCCGCGTTCATAATTGCATGTTAAATGTGAAATTCTGCATTCTCACTAAGCAATTAAGCTTACCCCGTTGTTGCATTATTATTTTTCAGGTAAAGGCAAAGGATTGGCTGGACCTAGTACATAGGTCAGGAATCTGAAAGAGCTTGAAGTGCATTAGAACCTGTTTCAACATCTTGGTATTTGGATGATAATAGAGCTTTGGGGTTCGGGTTTAGTTTATAGTATGTGATTTGATGTAATAGTCTAGATGTTTGTACCTTGCTACTTAAATTCTGTCTCTGTTTGTAATTAACTTTATTTCCGCAATTGTTAATTTTATCTTAGTTTCCTGATTGATATTGCATTGCTACTGGGCCTAGACTTGAGACCTTTGAGAAATCAGAGGGTCTCACAACAGAAGTGGTATAGTGGTGTAATCATCCCAACTAGTTGAATCTGCAGCAGTTTGAAACTTTGTGCCAACAGCTTGAGAATTTGTGTTGGCAGCATGAGAATTTGTGTTGGCAGCTGCAATCCTGTATGCATCAGCTTCTGCAGTATACTCAACAAAGCTCAGAGAATTTGTTAGTGAATCTAAATCAAACAACCAATCAGGACCAGTGCCTTTGACATTTGCAGTATTTTCATTAAATTCAACATTGGCACTTTCTTCAATGGTTTTAGACACACTGTTATATACTCTATAGGCTTTGCTTTGATTTGAGTATCCTACAAAAAATCCTTCTTCAGCCTTACTTTCAAACTTCCCTAAGTGAGTCTTAGTATGAAGAATAGTACATGGACATCCAAAAGGCTTGAAGAAAGCTATTAGGGGACTTCTATTATGGAATAACTCATAAGGAGTTTTCCCTTTAGATTGCACAATCTGAACCCTATTCAGAACATAACAAGCTGTATTGACAGCTTCTGCCCAGAAAGTCATTGGCAGGTTTGAATCAGCTAACATTGTTCTGGCAGCCTCAATTAATGTTCTGTTCTTTCTTTCAGCTACACCATTTTGCTGTGGTGTTCTTGGTGCACTATACTGTCTAGCAATACCCTTGGACTCACAAAAACTATTTAGAATGTGATTTTTAAATTCAGTTCCATTGTCTGATCTTATCACCTTAACCTTTGAGTTGGATTGGTTTTCTATCTTAAGAATAAATGACTTAACTAGCTCAGCAGTTTCATCTTTAGACCTAAGAAAGTAAACCCAAGTAAATCTGGTGAAGTCATCAACAATAACTAAATAGTAAGCCCTTTTATTCAAACTCAAAACAGATGTTGGACCAAATAGATCCATATGAATCAGCTGAAGAGCAGATGAGATTGAATTTACTTCTTTGGCCTTATGAGAAGTTTTGTGTTGCTTGCCTTTAAGACATGCTACACAATGATCATCACATATGAACTCCTTTTGTGGTAAGCCTCTTACCAGATTCTTTTTGACTAAAACATTCATGGACTTCAAGTTCATGTGACACATCCTTCTATGCCAAAGAGCAGACTCATTTGATGATGCTTTGGATATCAAAGAGCTTAAAGTATTTGATTTGGTTAAAAGATCTGTGTCCAAACAGTAGACATTGTCCTTTCTTGGTGTTCTTAGTAAAACAAGATTTTCAGGAATTTTGAAATCTTTTGAAAGGACAATGCACTCAGAATCTGTAAACAAAACAATGTTTTGTTTGTCACAAATTTGAGAGACACTTAATAAATTATACTTAAGCTGTTCAACATACAAAACATCATTGAAAATAATGTTGCCTGCATTAACAGTACCTTTACCTGTAACCTTACCTCCTTTTGAGTTGCCTCCAAATGCAACAAATCCTCCATCAAAGCCTTTGAAATTTGACAAGCACTTAGAATTGTCTGTCGTGTGCCTAGAGCATCCACTGTCCAAATGCCATCTTGTTTTATGAGGTGACCTGTGGTTGCCCTGCACAAATAAAAGCTTAGTCAGTAGTGGAGTAAACCCAAACCAAATTGGTATTGGGTTGGCCTTGTGCATTAACATAACTAAATACTGTTTTTGACTTCTTATATTTAGTGAGATCTACTGATGGAGTCTTTGGAGAGTATTTAGTGATTATATGAGGAATCCAGGTATTGATCATCTTTTCTTCTAACAGTCTCAGGTGATTCACTAGCAGTTCCAGATTGATGCTTAGCAGTTTGATCTGTGGTTGTAGTGCTAACAGTTTCAGAATTTGCACTAACAGCCTCAGTTTTTGACTTAGCAGTCTGATCTTTTGTATCAGCAGTTTGATCTGAAGATTTGTCCTTGACACACCATATTTGTTTAAAACTTAATTTAGGCTTTGCCAAAACTTGTTTTTGATGTGTGGACTGTTTTTTATTAACTTTTGAAAGCCTGTGATCAACTGTTTTCTTTGGAACTGGTGTAGCAAAAGGTTTGACCTTTGAATTTTTTGCATGAGTAGGACTTGATTTTTTATGATTCACAGTCTGTTTTGCAACAGCTGGTTTATAAAAGCAATCCTTGGCCAAGTGATTCTTCCTTCCACAGTGAAAACACCTTTTGACTGTTTGAATTGGAGAACCAGATTTATCTGACAACTTCTGGTTCTTGTTCCTCTGATTTCCCCTTACCTGCTATTGTTTGGGAAACTTTTGAACACCATGCTTTTGGCATGTGCAGACTGGAACATTTTTACCCTTTTTATTATTCTTTGAAGAAGATGCAGTGTTACAGTTAGAATGTAAAGAAACTTGTGGAGCAGCATTGCATACACTCATCTTCTCTTTTCCTTTCTTACTGGGGGCTTGGATTTCTATAGGTGCACTCATTGTTTTGTGGTCTTTCTCAACTGCTAGACACTCACAGTCGCTATTTTGAATCTGATATTCTTTTGATTCAGGACTGTTATCAAGGATAGGATCTACAATAGTCATAGACTCATCTAGTGGTTCATTGACAAGTCTATCAGCAACTTCACTCATTGGATGAATGTATTTGTTGTTGTATGGAGGTGGAGTAGCCCTGTAGCCTATGCCTTCTTTGTGATTAACCTGAGAGTTTACCCTATCTTTAAATTAGACTTCCATAAGGTGTTCCAGCTTTTGATTAGCCAATTTGAAGTTACCTACATCTATATTGATAGATTCTAGTTTCTTATTAGCCTCTAACACCTTTTGTTCAGTCTCTTCTACCTTTTTATTTAGGGATTCTATTTTCTTATTTAGCTCCTTTTTCTCCCACTCATGATATGTTCTATCATGTCCCATTTGAATCTCATTATCCTTATAGTCATTGATCTGTTTTTCAAGATCTTCTATGGCTTGCATGTATTCATATCTCCTTTCTTCCATCTTAGCTAGAGTTTTGCACATGCTCTCATTATGGTCTCTGTACTTTTTAACCATATTTTTGCATGTTTGAGAGCAGAGTTTAGAATTTACCTCAGATGGTAGTTCAGTGGAGGAGACATTTGATGTTTCTGCCATTAGAGCTTGATTTTGAAATTCTTCCTCTGTCTGATCACTCCAGTCAAACACATTGTCTTCTTGAGAGACAAGTGCTTGTGATGATGAAGCTGATTAGCCTGTTGAGGCCTTGATGATTGTTGACTTTGAGATCTGCATTCTCTGGCAAAGTGACCAAGTTTATGACATTTGTAACACTCAACTTTTGACTTATCAAAAGCTGGTTTGCCTTCTGTTCTGGCTTGAAAGTTGGTCCTGCCAGTTCTTTTAAGAAACCTTTTGGCCCTCATGGTCAGCATTGCATGTTGCCACTTCAAATCCATCTCTTCAAGATCATCAGGATGAATTTGTTCTAAATCTTCAGCATTTAGAGCAAACAGTCCATCATTGGCAACAAAAGCCTCATAGTGAGCTTCAGTAGAGTTGCCATCACCACCTGGAAAGGAATCACTGCCATTAGATTTTTCAGAAGACAGAAGAGCAGTATTGTGATTATAAGAAAAGGATTTCTTTTTAGTATCAATCTCAGTCTCAAACACTCTCAGACTGTTGTACAGATTATCCAGTTCTATCTCATCAAGAGTATCTTTTGTTCTCCATTGTGCAGCATAAACTGTCCATTCTTCTCCAAGAGATCTGAGAAACTTTCTGTTGACTTCATCTTGATCCAGACTGACTTTTGCACTTTCCAGTTCACTTATCAGTTTGTTGAACCTGTCAAAAATTTGAGTAAGGTTTTCATTCTTGCCACCAGAAAAGTTCTCATACTGCTGTTTCAAAAGATCCTTTTGATTTCTCTTGGTACTGGCATTACCAGCAAATCTTTTCTCTAAAGCATTCCAAAGAGAATGAGCAGTATAAAACTTTTTGAACTGATGTTGATAAGCATTAGGAATGGCTATTTGTAAAAGTGTAAGAGCTTTCACTTCATTCATTCAAGCCTTTCTTTCAAGTTCAGTTTTTGGAGGAGTTTTGACTGGTTTTCCCTCATCATCAAGTTCTGGATCAACTACAGGAGGAAATTCAACAGCTTCCCATATCGCATAATCAATGAACTGAATAAGCTGTTGAATCCTGAGTTTCCACATCACAAACTCAGTGGGCTTGAGCATAGGCACTTTGAGTCCTTGCCCAGATCCACTGCTGCTATTTTCAAATTCCATTGCAAAAGAATAAAAATTTAAAAGAAAGTTTTCGACTTTGAAAAACAAAGAACTACCTGGCTTTGATACCACTTGTCAGGATCAAAAACTATTTAACCAAGACTAACTGATTTGAATTTATCAGAGTATAAATCAATAATCTTGCTTTGAATCAAAGTTTAATTAAGAAGTTTGCGGAATAACACTTAATTATGTTAACAAAAACTTTCAGAATCAATGACAAGTAAACAAAAGTAATAATCAAAATTGCTTGTATTGCTGACTTCAATGATTACAATCACCTCTAATCTGTTTGATTAGACGAAGAACACAATCTGTTCTTAGGGTTTTACAACCTTAGAGGCTTATGAAAACTTAAACAAAAAGCAATTACAAACTTGAATATGAAAAAAACTCTTATACAATAGAAAGACCTATTCTATGTATTTATATTGCTTCTTGATTTGTTTCCTTGAAGGACTATGACTTCTCTGATAGTAGATATGCTGGAATCTTCGTGTAGATATCTTTTCCTGAAAATCAGCACTTTCTGTTTATGAAACTGTTGAGCAGCTTGAATCACTTGACAGCTTGAACAGAGCAGCTTGAGTTGATTTACTCTGGCAGCTTGAACTTTTAGACTGGCAGCTCGAGTTTCTTCAACTAACAGCATGAACTATGTATTTACACATAAACTCTACTAACAGTTTGAGAAGTCTAACTAACAGCTTGAACTTACTTAGACTATTTCCCAACAATGAAGCTCGGATAGTTTGCAAGAAGAGAATGATTAAGATCACTACTCCAGAGGGTCGTTATATATGTATTTATGGAGAGAGGCGAAAAGGCGATATATGCCTTATTTCTATTGCTAAAGCACAAAAGCACATCGCTAATGGTTGTTCTACGTATCTAGCCTACGCTATATATGTAGTGGTTACAGATAAATCTCTCTCTACTGTTTTTATAGTATCAAAATTCCCAGACGTCTTTCCAGACGTCCTCTCGGGATTACCACTAGACCATCAGGTGGAGTTTTGTGTCGATCTCGATCATGGAGCAGCTCCGATTGCAAAAGCTCCGTATCGTTTAGCTCCTGCAGAGTTGCAGGAAATGATGAAACAATTACATGAGTTTATCGATAAATTCTTTATACGCCCAATTTCTTCTCCTTGGAGTGCTCCTATACTCTTCATTAAAAAGAAGGATGGTACCATGTTCATGTGCATTGATTATCGCAAGCTCAACAAGTTGACCACTAAGAATAAGTATCCTCTGCCCCGAATTGACGATCTCTTCAACCAGTTACAAGGCGCCAGCTATTTCTGAAAGATTGATCTCCGATCGGGGTATCGTCAACTTAAAGTCCACGAGGACGATATTCCTAAGATGGCTTTCAGAACTCATTACGGGTACTACGAGTTTCTAGTAATGTCGTTCGGTCTTTTGAACACGTCGGCTGCTTTGATGGATCTCATGAATAGAGTTTGTCGGTCGATGCTTGACAAATCAGTCATCGTTTTCATCTATGATATTCTTATTTATTCCAATACCGAGGAAGAACATGCAATACATCTAAGAGAATTGCTAGAGTTGCTGCGAAAAGAGCGACTATATGCCAATTTCTCTAAATGTGATTTTTGGACGAGGTAGGTGCGTTTCAACTTTTGATATGAATTAATTACTTAACTCTTAAAACTCAATTGTAAATTCTTGTTGATGTTAAATCTTATCGTTTCGTTTAGATCCAATTCTTGGGGCACGTGATATCTGGTGCTGCTATTTCTGTTGATCCAGCAAAGATTGAGGCTATCCATAATCGGGAGTCTCCACGAAATGCCTCTGGATTTTTTAGTTTCTTAGGATTGGCTGGTTATTGTCGCCTATTCGTCAAAGATTTCTCAAAGATCGCGGCTCCGCTTACCAAGGTCACACGTAAGAATGTGACTTGTATCTGGGAAGCAAAGCAAAATGTGGCCTTCAAAACCTTGAAGCAACTATTAAGTGAAGTGCTAGTGTTGGCTCTGCCTGAAGGTAACTAAGACTTTGTGGTATATACTGATGCATCAGCCATGAGATTTGGAGCAGTGTTAATGCAAAGGGGTAACGTCATAACGTATGCTTCAAGACAACTCAAGCCACATGAAAAAAGATTATTCAACCCATGACTTAGAACTAATGTCTGTGGCTTTCGCTCTCAAGCTTTGGAGACATTATCTATATGGAACCAAATGTCAGCTATACACCATGCACAAAACCATGAAGTATATATTCAGTCAGAAATACTTAAACATGAGGCAACGCCGATCCATGGAGCTGATAAAGGATTATGATTGTGAAATCTTATATTATCCTGGAAATGCAAATGTGGTCACCGATGCCCTAAGTAGATTAGCTTAAGGCTTATTGTTATGCCTTAACATCTACAATGCTGACATCAACCATAATCAACGATGTAAGGGCTGCTCAATCGCAAGCGTTAAAGGAAGAGAATGTTAAGGATGAGAATACCTGGATTCAATTGCCTCTATTGCAAGATGATGGAACTGGGTTGAAGGGTGTGTATGGTAGAATTTGGGTTCCTAAGTTCGGAGGTATGTGTGAAGTGATTCTAGAAGAAGCTTATCAATCGAAGTTCTCAATTCACCCTGGAAGTACAAAAATGTATAATGATCTGAAAGCTGACTTCTGGTGGCCGTGGTTGAAAAGAGATGTTAGGTTATTTGTGAAGAAGCGCAGGACTTGCCGGTTCGTCAAAGCCGAGCTTCAACAACCGCTTCCTGTTCCAGAATGGAAGTGGGATCATATTACTATGGACTTTATCACAAAGCTGCAAAAGACTAGTCCTCAACATGATTCAATCTGAGTCATTAATGATTGATTGACCAAATCTACACACTTTATTCCAATCTGAGTGACTTATTCATTAGAACGCCTAGCTCAAATCTACATGAATGATATTGTCACAAGGCATGGAGTGCCTAACTCTATTCTTTCTGACAAGACAGTAGATTTACTTCAAATTTTTGGGTCGCATTATGATAGGATTATAATTTATGTGTTTTCGGTATCGTTTTAGGCTCATTTTAAGCGTTGATGCTTCGTAACTTCCATATTATTACTCAAAATTTGTGTTTCAGGGATAAGAAGTCAAATGGAAGTAGCTCGAGAAAATTCCGCGCAAACCAAGCCGGTGGGAGCGCAGACCTGCGCCACCCTACGCTGCAAAACAGCAGATTTCAGAGTTAGAGAGCACTTCCAGCGCAGCGTCGCCCAGGCCATACCCCCAGCACAATGTGGTGTAGGCCTACGCTTGTGCGGCGTAAATTCTTAGGAGACACGTTTTTGAACCCAAACCCTAAATTTCACTCCCTCTATAACTAATTGTCGAAGGCAGCCAATTTCGGGGATCCCGAAGGGTTGAAAAAAGCAGTGAAGCCTTATCGGAGTTGATTCACGATTCAAGTACAAAGGAGGTGAATTGCAACTGCTCAAACCTTCGATGATGCTTCCAACCATTCCTAGTGAAGAGCACACGATGAGCGGCTAAACACCATAGTCGTTTGCGGAGGATCTACGGCTAAGTTTTACATTCTTGAATTATATTTCATGTTTTGATGTATTTCGTGTTTATTGAATACATTGTGTGCAATGCAAATACTAAGCATTCGATTATTATTATGAGTAAATGTTTTGATTGGTAAAAGCAAGATAGTTCCTAGTTGTATTATTATTTGTGTCGAGTCCTATAATTTAGGGATTAAGACAAGTAATGAATATTGCATGCACTATGTCGAGATTTCTTGGTTAAAGTATTTATGATTAATTTGACTACGCAATTAATTGTCTATGAGATTGTTGCATGAAAGTCAATTAAGTAAGAACTTATGCTATAGTGATCCCGTAAATGGTTATCTTCAAATTGCTTTGTTAATCAATTCGTTAGTTTCTTGTCGTTGTTTTGGTTACAATTTAGTCGTAATCGTTATTCCAAACAAATCACTCAATTCACGATTCAATTGCTTTTAATAAACTAAAGAAGCTAGCTATTTAAGCATAAATCACATACGCACTCCCTTCGGATTTGTCCCTTACTTCTCTATGCTAATAGATGGATTTAAGGTTATTTCTATGGGCCACAACGACGGCTCGTCAGATTTTGGTGTCGTTGCCGGGGAGTGTTAACGTTAGTCAGGGCTAGAAGTTAGTTTTTGCCTTAATTTTACCTTTTAAGTACTTTAGTTAATTATTTTTGGTCTTTAATTCCCAATTATTAAAAATCACATAAAAAATCCAAATTAAAGGTAATTGTAGTCCTCTACTTTACCACCAAAAATATAATTAGTTTAATTAAGTAATTTAATTAAGTTTTTAATAGTTTATGCTCACATGTCGTTCCGCCAGAGGATTGCCGCTACAATTCGAACCCGAAATTGAAAAAGTAGTCAAATCTCACTGAAAGACTGTTAGGATACAAAAACAACAAAGATTAAGCACGGAGAATTCAAATGATCAGCGTATACACGCGGAGGGCGAAAACGAACAAGAGGAAGAAATTTCCACTTTAGAGGTTCCGATTTCGCCATGAAATCGTGAGCAAGAAGAGCCTGAGCGAGTAGTTATTAGGATAGGTGAGCATGCAAGAAGGACGGTTGAGTCGCATTACCGCCCAGGTGATGTGCCCGACCCTTCTCCTATTCGTTACCCTGAAAATGAGAACGAACCCAAAATTCGTCCTCAACTTTTCCAAATTCTTCCTATTTTCTGAGGGATGCCAAGTGAGAAACCCTATGAGCATTTAGCTAAGTTTACAACTATTTGTAACACTTACCATGTTCAAGGTATAACCACCAACGGTTTAAGACTTCGATTATTTCCTTTCTCTCTAAAAGAGTGAGCTAAGAATTGGTTTTTGTCGCTACCTACCAATAGCATCACGACATGGGATCAAATGAAAAGAGAATTTCTCAATGAATACTATCTCATTAGTAAAACCACTGAGAAAAGAAAGGAAATTACCGGGTTTAAAGAAAAAACCTGGTGAACAATTCTACAAAGCATTTAATCGTATGAATGAATTGTTAAGAGCTTGTCCACATCATGAAGTACCCAAATGGATGCTTATCACAACATTTTTTGATGGTGTGAGTCAATAGAGTAGCAACATGATTATTGCTGCCACGAGAGGCACGTTTTTAGGAAAAGAAGATTATGAGGCTTGGGAGTTACTAAAATCAACTCGGTAAGTGTCTCAAGGTTAAAGCTGGTTCTGAGAACAGCATAGGAGTTCAAGTGATAGGCATAGATAATGCCTGGAAACGTGAGATTAAAAACAAAATTTCAGAATTAGGTAAGAAAATGGATCAACTAATGAAGGGTCTTAATTCAAATCCTAATGTATCAGTTAACTCTGTCACATGCGGTGATCCATCTCATCATTCTGAAGCGTGTCCTCAAGTGCAATCCATTGAGGAGTTTGCTAACGAAGTCTATGGTTTTGGAGCTCAGAGGGAGAGGGATAACCCATTTTTGGAGACCTATAATCCGGGATGGAGAAATCATCCTAATTTTCAATGGAAGAATGACCAGCCTACCGATCATCAATCTAAACCAAGGTATGAACCACCAAGAAGAGATTATCAATATGGTTCTACCTCCGCTGCTAAAGATGAGCGACACTATAAGTCAAACCCACGTAATCAACCTCAATTCCAAGTGGAAACGAACATGACTTCTTTACAATTCTTGGAGTTCGTAGAATTTATGAAGCAACAGTCAGCTATCAGTACTAAGACCATATAGATGTTGAGTCGTCAAATGGGTCAGATAGGTGAGTCGCTCACAAGACGAGAAGAGGGAAAGCTTCCTAGAAACACCGTCCCTAACCCTTCGCACGCTCATAGAAAAGATAAGAATCATGAGATAAATGAAGTATCCAAGGTGACTACCATGAGAAATGGTAGAGAAGTAGATAATAAGATTGGAATGCCTAAAGAGCAAGAGGCAGAAGATGATACCGACATTGAGGTCGTGTATGAAGAAAAAGAGGATCCAATGAATGAGGTTCACAAGAAAGTCACTTTCAAAGAGCCGATTAAGGCAGATGTTCCAACTCCGAAAGTTGGGGAAGCGGTTAAGGATCAGGACACCACAGTTCCTCCTCCTTACCCTGCTGCTATAGAAAATCCTAAAACTTCCCCGTATGGCAAAAGAGGCCCACAACCAGAGGATTTGTGGGACTTGTTTAATCAAGTTAAGATTAATATTCCTTTGATCAAAGCTATTCAGCAAGTTTCCACTTATGCCAAATTCTTAAAACATCTCTGCACACAGAAGAGAAAGTTCAAGGTTTTGCTTCCAAAGCAAATCAATCTAACTGAACAATTAAGTGTAGTAGTCTCGAGTTCTTTGCCTCATAAGCTTAAAGATCCTGGAACACCATTGATTCCAGTGACGATTGGTAATGTGCAGATAAAGAAAGCACTGCTTGATCTTGGAGCTAGTTTTAATATTCTACCTGGAAATTTGTTTGGCAAACATGATCTAGGCCAGTTTCAGACAATTGATATAATCTTACAACTGGCAGATCGGTCAACAAAGTGCCCAAGGGGTAATCTCTCAGATGTCATAGTAAAGGTTGAAGACTTTTATTATCCATTTGATTTTCTAGTTTTGGGCACCAAAAGTTCCATAGGAGACAATCAACCGGCTATTATCTTAGGCAGACATTTCTTAGCTACAATTAATACTCAAATTAATTGTAGAACGGGAGCCGTAGATATTACCTTTGGTAATCAGAAACTGAGATTAAATGTGTTTAATACTTCGAATGTCGTTGCAATCAATTGAGAATTTTATCTGATCGATATAGTGGACGAACTTGCGCAGCAACATAGTTCGTTAATCAACACCAAAGATACTACTGAGTTATTATTCGTTGAACATGACATAGCTAAGATGAATTCTCATGAGTGTAATGAATTAGAGGTAATCATGGAATCCATACTAGAATCGAAACACTTGCCGTGGACCCATAAGACAGATAAATTACCTACTAATTTGCATCAATCAGCAAAACCTTCAAAAGAACAACCACCTGTTTAGAATTGATGGAGCTGTTAGTAAATTTAAAGTAGCTTCTCTAGGTCAAAATGACACTTTGCCAGTCATAATCTCATTAGATCTGACCGAAGTGCAAGAAAAATCCTTACTACAAGTATTAATCAAATATAAAGAAGCAGTAGGATCGACCATAGCTGATTTGAAAGGAATTTGTCCTACTTTGTGTATGCACAGTATCATTACTGATCCAGAAGCTAAACCAGCACGGGATACACAAAGGAGGCTAAATCCTAATTTAAGGGAATTAGTTAAAAAAGAAGTGTTAAAGTGGTTGGACGCTGGGATAATCTACCCCATATCTGATAGCAAATGGGTGAGTCCAACCCAAACTGTGCCTAAGAAATCTGGGATCATAGTTATTGACACTGAAGATGGAGGAAAAATAACTACTCGCCCTGTAACTGGATGGAGAGTATGCATCGATTATAGGAAATTCAATTCTGCTACTTCCAAGGATCACTTTCCACTACCATTTATAGATCAAATTGTGGAAAAGCTAGCAGGTCAAAAGTTTTATTGTTTTCTTGATGGCTATTCTGGCTATAATGAAATTCCAATCCATCTAGAGGATCAAGAGAAAACTACATTTACATGTCCATATGGCACCTTTGCGTCCCGAAGGATGCCATTCGGTCTATGTAATGCGCCCGCCACATTTCGGCGTAGTATGATGGCTATCTTCTCAGATATTGTGGGTGGTTCTCTTGAGATATTTATGGGTGATTTTTCCATATTTGATAAGACATTTGAGGATTGTCTAGGACATTTAGCAGAAAGACCTAAAGAGATGCACTGAAACCAACTTAGTCCTATGTTGGGAGAAAAACCACTTCATGGTGAAAGAAGGGGTAGTCTTAGGTCATATTGTGTCCGAAAAAGGCATGGAAGTGGACAAAGCAAAAGTTTAATTAATATCTTCACTTCAACCCCCCACCAATGTTAAAGGAATAAGATCATTCCTCTTGGTACACCCTGTGTGACGATAGTAGTCTAGATATGTAATAGATAGTCATATGTAATAGTTAAGGCTTTATTAATACAAGTCATGTGTGTTTGTTCATGATTGTATATGATGTCTACATTTGCATGTTAAGTTCTTGATTGTGAAGATAAGTTCTTGATTGTGAGAATAAGTTCTTAAAGGCAAGGCCACGAACTTAAGTCACACAATACGAACTTAGCTTAGCTATGTTCCTATGTTCTTGGGCTTGAACTTATAAGTTCGTGGGCTTGGGCCTTGAACAAACTTAGGTGTTATAATATGAACTTATTCAGTTATTTTCAATAACTTTGTTGAAATGCTTTTTCAGAGCTTGCATCAGTGCACGTACGAGCTAGAAACAATTTCAGAGAGTTTTAGGAGCTATACATCGTGTGGGGTCGGTTGTTCTATCGGCTAGCATCGTGTTCGGCTCCGTGTTCTGTGTGTGATCGATCCGTTAGGCGTCTAACGAGGATTCCACACTCATTGGATGACTTCACGCCTTGATCTGATCCATAGGCTTGGTGACCTTACAAGTGGTATCAAAGCTATTCTTGAATGTTCTTCGTGTTTGTCACGTTTTATTGAACATTTCATAGGGTTTATTGGCGTTCTTACGGATAAATCACGTGATTTTCCAACTTTTCAGAGTTTTTCGAGCAATTTTATTGGCAAATATATTCAACTTAGTTCAACTTTACAATCGAAATCACTGCTTTTAATCTTAAAAACGTTGATTTAATCTGAAATTTTTAAAAAGTCAAAATTTTGGTCGTTTCACGAACTTGCGGCGCTCGAACTTAGTAGGTGTTTTAGGGTTCCTTGAACTAAATCACACGCTCCTCCACGAACTTGACAGAGATTCGAAGTTATCTGATTCTCAAACAAGTCTGAGATTCGAAGTTAACTGATTAGAATTTCAGGAATTTGTTTAGGTTTGAACTTGTCAGACACTCGAACTTAGCCATCCTCGATCTTGACTGTTTGGATTTAGGGTTTCTCGAACTTGAAGTCTCTCGAACTTAGGTGCTCTCGAACTTAAATTAAAACGAATTTAATTAAAAACAATTTTGAACTTAAAATTTATACGAACTTAATTAAGTCTATAAGATTTATTTTAAACTAATTTTAAATATACTTAATAAGTTAAGTTCGTGAACAAGAAGTTTTACGAGAATGTCAAGTTTGCATAAGTTCTTGGAAATGGATCATGAGGTAGGTAAATCCAATTCACCATCGAAGCCACTGAAGATTGAGGATTATTACTGGTGGAAAGACAGATTTGCTGATTTTGCTCGATTCAATGATATGTGTATGTGGATATTCATAGACGAAGGTTACGTTCCCCCAACGCAAGAGCTCGAGGGCAGATTGAAGGTTCTTTCCTATCATCACATGAAAGACGAGGACAAGAAGATTTATGAGGCTGAGAATCGAGCTCTATCGTCGATCAGAATGGAATTACCATTGGATATTCTACACACCTTTAAACATCACCGAACCTCTAAAGAACTATGGGAGGCGTTGGAGAAAAGGTATGAGGGAAATCCTAGGGTTAGAAAGGGGAGAACGGAATTACTGAAAGAACAGTTTGTTATCTTTAAAGGGATGATGAATGAGACCTTGGATGACATAATCACAAGGTTCTACCATCTTCTGACTGAGCTTGATAATCACAGGGTTGAATATCCGGAGTCAGAAAAGATAGAAAAGCTTCTTGATGCTTGAACCCTGAGTGTAGGTTCACCTTCTATCTGAATTGTGCTTCCTAGGTTGGTGTCATCACCTTCTGCACCACTTGATGATTCTGCTTCATTAGTAACAGATTGATCTGGAGTTGGGACTGTTTCCCTATTTGTTGGAGCTGTTACTTCAGGACTTGAGACTGGTACCTCAAACTTTGTACCTTTGTCTTGTTAGTCAATCAGGACCCCAGGTGGGTCACACGTAAGAAGTGGTAGAATAGTGTACTCATCCCATCTACTAGAATCTTCCACAGTTTGAGTCTTTGTGCCAACAGTCTGACCTTTTGTGCTGGCAGCATGAGGATTTGCACTGACAGCATGCGAATTGGTGCTGCAGTTTGATCATTGTTTCCAACTGCTCCGGCAGAATACTCATCAAAACTTAGGGAATTTGTTAGTGAATCTAAATCAAATAACCAATCAGGACCAGTGCCTTTGACATTTGCAGTATTTTCATTAAACTCAACATTGGCACTATCTTCAATGATTTTAGATACACTGTTATAGACTCTATAAGCTTTGTCTGTGTGGAGTATCCTACAAAGAATCCTTCCTCAGATTTACTCTCAAACTTACATAAGTGAGTTTTAGTATACAGGATAGTGCATGGATAACCAAAGGGTTTTAGGAAGTTAACTAAGGGAATCCTATGGTGAAACAGCTCATATGGAGTTTTCCCTTGTGACTGAACTACTTGGACCCTATTTTGAACATAACAGGCTGTATTAACTGCCTCTGCCTAGAAGGTCATTGACAATTTGGAATCAGCTAACATGGTCCTAGCAGCCTCTATTAATGTTCTATTCTGTCTTTCAGCTACCCCATTTTGTTGTGGTGTTCTAGGTGCACTGTACTGTTTTGCAATTCCTTTTGACTCACAGAAGTTGTTTAGATCATGATTTTTAAACTCA
This sequence comes from Centrapalus pauciflorus, assembly GCA_020465985.1. Lineage (NCBI taxonomy): Eukaryota > Viridiplantae > Streptophyta > Magnoliopsida > Asterales > Asteraceae > Centrapalus > Centrapalus pauciflorus. Next base: position 215,480 of record JAANYP010001039.1, on the reverse strand, counting down.
GTTCCATTGTCAGACCGGTTCACCTTTACTTTTAAGTTAGATGGTTTTCAATTTTTAGAATAAAGGATTTAACTAACTCAGCAGTCTCGTCCTTAGTCCTAAGAAAATAGACCCATGTAAATCTGGTGAAATCATCAACAATGACTAAACAATAAGCTCTTTTATTCAAACTCAAAACAAAAGTGGACCAAAAAGATCCATATGAAGGAGATGAAGTGCAGATGAGATTGAATTTACTTCTTTGGCCTTATAAGAGATTTTGTGTTGCTTGCGTTTGAGGCAGGCTACACAATGATCATCACATATAAACTCCTTTTGTGGTAAACCTCTTACCAAATTTATTTTTTACTAAAGCATTCATAGATTTGAAGTTCATGTGACACATCCTTCTATGCCAAAGTGCAGACTCATTAAATGATGCTTTGGATATTAAACAGCTTAAAGCATTTGCAGAAGATAATTTTTCAGTGTCCAAACAGTATACATTGTCATTTCTTGGTGTTCTTAGTAAAACAAGATTTTCAGGTATTTTAAAATCTTTGGATAGGACAATGCATTCAGAGTCTATGAACAAAACAACATTTCTTTTGTCACATACTTGAGACACACTTAGTAACTTATACCTCAGTTGTTCAACATACAGCACATCATTAAAGGCCATGTTACCTGCTTTGACAGTACCTTTACCTGTCACCTTGCCTCTTTTTGAGTTTCCTCCAAATGCAACATATCCTCCTTCAAAGCTTTTTAAATTTGTAAAGCACTCAGAATTGCCTGTCATGTGCCTAGAGCAGCCACTGTCCACATGCCATCCTGTCTTGTGTTGGTTCCTGTGGTTGCCCTGCACAAATAAAAGCTTAGTTAGTAGTGGAACTGGTTTTGGGTTGTCCATGTGCATTAACATAACTAAATACTGTTTGTGTCTTTTTAAACTTAGTGAGATCCACTGGTGGATTCTGTGATGAGTATTTAGTTAGAACATGAGGTGTCCAGTTGTTCTTTCCAATTTTTTCTTTAACAGTCTCAGATGATCCACTACTAGTTCCAGTTTTTGTCTTAGCAGTTGGAACTGGATGTTGATTTTTAACAGCTTCAGATTTTACACTCCAGTTCCAACTTTTGGCTTAACAGTTCTAGCTTTTACATCAGCAGTTGGAACTGTGTTTTTGCCTTTAACACACCTACCCTGTTGCACACACTGTTTAGGTTTATTTAAAGCTTGTTTTCTCTGTGCAGGCTGCTTTTTGTTGACCTTTACAAACCTGTGGTCAACTGTGTGATTTGGAACTGGTGTGGTATTTTTTGAAATATTTAAAACCTTTGGCTTTTGTGAAACGAATGGTTTTGGAAAACAGTTTGCCTTTCAACTATTGGTTTGTAAAGACATTGTTCGGCCAAACGGTTTTTCCTACCACAGTGAAAACATCTTTTGAGTGTTTTGATTGGAGAACCAGTTTTGTGTGACCATAACTGATTCTTGTTCCTTTGATTTTCCCTCACTTACTGCTGTGTGGGAAACTTTTGTACACCATGCTTTTGACATGTGCACAATGGAACATTTTTACCCTTTTTACCTTCCTTGGGAGAGGACGCAAAATTACAGTTAGAAGGTGCAGAGACATTTGAAGTATGCATGTGATCACTCATCTTCTCTTTACCTTTCAAACTGTTAGATTTATTCTTCATGCTGTTAGTTTCTTCCCTCATGCTGTTGGTTCTAATGGGATTAGAAACTAGGGTTACTATGGGTTCACTCATGATTTTAGGATTACCATCTTCTTCCTCATTATTACTATCTATAATAGTAACCAGTCCATCTTCCAACTAAAGCTTATCCTCAAGGACAGGATCTACAGTCTTCATCTTCTCATCTAGGGGTTCATTCACAAGCCTATCAGCAACTTCACTCATAGGATGAATGTATTTGTTATCGTAAGGAGGTGGGGTGGCATTGTATCCTATCCCTTCCTTGGGATTTAGTTGAGATAATACCCTATCTTTGAACGAAACTTCCATTAGGTGTTCTAATTTTTGATTGGCTAACTTGAAGTTACCCAAATCAATGTTTATACTATCTACTTTCTTGTGAGCTTCCAGCTACCTTTGTTCAGCCTCCTCTAGTTTCTTATTGAGGGTCTTTATTTTCTCTTCAAGTTCCTTTTTCTCCCACTCATGATATGTTCTATCATGTCCCATCTGAATCTCATTATCCTTATAGTCATTGATCAGTTTTTCAAGATCCTCTATTGCATGCATATACTCATACCTTCTCTCTTCCATCTTAGCTAGAGTGTTACACATTCTTTCATTATGATCTCTGTATTTTTTAACCATATTTTTGCATGCTTGGGAGCAGAGTTTAGCATTTACCTCAGCTGGTAGGTCGGTGGAAGAGACACTTGTAGTTTCTGCCATAAGAGATTGATTCTGGTACTCCTCTTCTGTCTGGTCACTCCAGTCAAAAACAGTGTCCTCTTGTGAAACAAGAACCTGTGAAGATTTTGTTTGTCTAGGTTGTTGGGTTCTTGGTTGCTGCTGACTTTGTGATCTACATTCTCTGGCAAAGTGTCCAAGTTTGTGACACTTGAAGCATTCAACGCTTGACTTGTCAAAGGCTGGCTTGCCTTCTGGTCTGGCATGAAAGTTTGTTCTGCAAGTCTTTTTGAGAAACCTCTTAGCCCTCATTGTCAGCATGGCATGTTGCCACTTTAAATCCATCTCCTCTAGATCATCTGGATGGATTTGTTCTAGATCCTCAGGATTGAGAGCAAACAGTCCATCTCTTGCAAAAAATGCCTCATAATTGACCTCAGAAGTATTGCCATCAGTACCTGTAAAAGAATCATAGCAGATTGATTTATCATTAGATGTAGAGGATAATAGAGCAGTGTTTTGATTGTAAGAAAAGGTTTTCTTTTTATTCTCTATTTCAGACTCAAACATTCTCAAGCTGTTGTAGAGATCATCCACCTCTATTTCATCTAGAGTGTCATTTGTTCTCCACTATGCAGCATACAATGTCCATTCTTCTCCAAGAAACCTGAGGAACTTTCTGTTTACCTCATCTTGATCCAGGCTAACCTTAGCACTCTCCAATTCACCTATCAACTTATTAAACCTATCAAAAATTTGAGTATGGTTTTATTTCTTTCCACCAGAAAAATTCTCATACTGTTGTTTTAAAAGATCCTTTTGATTTCTTTTTGTGCTAGCAATGCCAGCAAATCTTTTCTCTAAAGCAAGCCATAGAGAATGAGCAATATAGAATTTTTTAAATGATGTTGATATGCATTAGGAATAGCTATCCGTAAAATAGTGGGAGCTTTGAATTCATTCATTCCAGCCTTTCTCTCAATCTCAGTTTTAGGGGGTGTTCTTTTAGGTTTGCCTTCAGCATCAAGTTCAGGATCAACTGCAGGAGGATTTTCAACAGTTTCCCATAGGGCATAGTCAATAAATTGAATGTGCTATTCAATCCTGAGTATCCACATCTCGAACTTAGTGGGTTTGAGCATAGGCACTTTGAGTCCTTGCCCAGATCCACTACTGTTGCCATCAAACTCCATTGCAGAAAAGTTTGTGAAAGATTTAGATATTTAAAGATGAAAGTTTCTGACTTTGAAAACAACTAATAAAAACATATGTTGTCTCTGATACCACTTGTCAAGATCAAATCTCCTAAGATTAACTGGTTTGAATAGTTCGGAGTTAAACGAATAATCTTGTTTTGAATCAAAGTCCAATTAAGAAGTTTGTGGGATAACACTTAATTGTTTTTAAGAAAAACTTTTAGAACAATAAGAACAGAACAATTTAAATCAGTAAACACAATTAATATCAAAACCTTTGTATTACCAACCATTGATTACAAGAACCTCTAATCTGTTTGATTAGACGAAGAACACAAACTGTTCTTATGTTTTACAACCTCAGACGCTTGAGAAACTTAATCAGAATACAAATTACAATCTGAATTGCTTAAGCACCGATTACATAAGAAAGACCTAGTTTATCTCTATTTATAACCTTATGATTTGTTTCCTTGACATTCTGCAATTTCTCTTGAGTGGATATCTTGGGAAGATCTTCGAATCTTAAAATCTTTATCACTTCCTTATATGTAGCACTTTCTGTTATCAACATCTGAAACAGCTTGAACTTTAACTCTAGCAGCTTGAACATTTTGCACTAGCAGCTAGAGTTTCTTGAACTAACAGCTTGAACTTTGTAATTAAACAGAAATACTACTAACAATCTGAGAAATCCTAACTAACAGCTTGACATACTTAGATTATTTCCCAACAAGTTCTGAAGAAGAGTTAAGGGAAGCCGCCAATCCACCAACTTCTTTTGCAAGACATGGATCAAGTTTAGTAGTGAGCCGACAGAAAATAACTCGTCCGGCTCTCAGAGACGAAGATGAAGGTGATGCAGATTTTGTTTTGGAAGAAGAAGCATTGATCACAAGGCAACAGAGAGCACAACGTTAATGTATAATTCAAGAAGCTCCATCCACCTCTGTTGCCGTTCCATCTGCTTCAACCACTACTCCATCAACTTCCGTTCCATCTACTGACAACCAAAGCTTCTCAGAATTGAAAGCCAAGGTAGATCTCCAAACAGTCTAATTCTTTCAGCTTTCGCAAGCTATGAATGAGCTATAACAACACAACTCTCGATTGGAGCAGCAGAATGTTCAAGTACAACAAACGGTGACTGCCCAGCAATCTCAGATCATAACTCTTTAGACCCTAGTGGAGCAAATACTGAAAGGTCTTAAAGCTCAGGGGGAGAGTAGTTGCACGGGTGATCAATTAAGGGGGAGCCGTAGAGATGATGAAGGAGATGACCCCAGTGCGCAACAGAAAGAAGGTGAGCTAGCAGTTCTTACAAAACAGACTGCACAGCAAGCTACACTACAGGGGGATTCTAGATCACAAAGCTCAGGCACAGAAAAAGGTAAGGCTCCCGAAGCATCAGACTTTATCAAACAGGAAATTATAGGAGCCTTGGCCAATTTAGAAGAAGAGGAGGTAATGTATGAATTTGAAGACGATTTAGAAGATATTGAGGAAGGGGAGTTTGTTCTAGAAGAGGTTCCAGACTGGAAGTCAGATGATGAAGTCTTAATGATGAAGAAGACGAGGCTGATGAGATTGTCATACAGAAGCATCCTATCACAGAGGCGTATACGACTGAAGAGCAGAATGGGATTGACATCGAGGTGCTTAAAGTTGCCTTGAATGTTGAATCAGAATCAGAAATGCTTGATAGGGAACTCACTAAGAAGAAAATAGAAAGTTGTGGTTCAGAACAGAAGAGAAGAAGAAGGCTATGTCATTTAAAGAAAAAATGAAAATGCCTAGTGCTGGAAAACTGTTTGGAAGCATACTCAGCTGGTTCTATGGTCGAGAACTGTAGCTTTTAATTATTAAGAGAAAGGATAGACTTCAATATCTGAGGAGAAGGCTGAAGGACTTCAACTTCTATGATAATAAGTTCTAGAATAAGTTCTAAGGTTAAATTCTAGGCTAAGTTTCGAACTTATCCAAACCCAGACGAACTTAGTGAAGCTAAGTTCGTAGGGTATTGGACAAATTCGTGGGCTTGGGCTTAAACGAACTTAATAAGTTATGTTCAAACTTAATCAGTATAATTACATGTTAATTCATTTTGTTTAGTGACTTTTGCGAAATACGAGATTCAGAGCTTTTGCAAGTGCACGTGCGAGCTCGAACATTTCAGAGAGTCAGTATTGGAGAAATATACCGTGTGGGGTCGTTCGTTGTATCGGCTATCATCGTGTTTGTCTCCAGTTTCGGTGCGTGATCGATCCGTTAAGCCACTAACGAGGATTTCGCACTCGTTGGACGGCGTCGTGTCAAGATTAGATCCGTGACATAGGTGACCTAACAACAACTACTGAGAAAGAATTATTAGTTATAGTCTTTGCCCTGGATAAATTTAGATCATATATTTGGGGGGAGAAAGTAATTGTGTACTCATACCACAGCGCTTCAAGGCATTTGTTACCAAAGAAGGATGCCAAATCTCGACTTATTCGGTGGATCCTTTTGTTGCAAAAATTTAATTTAGAATTAAGGGATAAGAAAGGTGCGGAGAATGTTGTTGCCGACCACTTATCTAGGCTCCAAATAATCCCAACGAACTCAACTGATCAAATCAGGAACTCCTTCCCTGATGAACAATTGTTATCAATTTCCAAAATTCTCTGGTTTGTGAATTTAGTCAACTATTTCGTATCAGGAAGATTGTCGGAGCACTGAACTCACAACAAAGAAAATATTTCCATACTCAAACAAGGCAATACATTTGGGATGAACCTGATTTATTTAAGATAGGTGTGGATCAAATCATGAATGTGTCCCTGATTCCAAACATGAAGATATTCTTAAACACTGTCATGCGTATGCATGTGGTGGTCATTTCAGTGCTAAGAAAACTGGCCACCGAATATTGCAGTGTGGGTTTTTCTGGCGCACAATTTTTAAGGATGCATATGAATTTGTAAAAGGATGCACGAGGTGCCAGCAAACAGGTGGCATTGCAAAAAGGGATGAAATGCCCATGACCCTGATTTTAATTGTCGAAATATTCGATGTGTAGGGGATTTATTTTATGGGACCATTTCCTAAATCATTCGGGTATGAATATATCTTGGCCGCAGTAGACTATGTTTCCAAATGGTTGGAAGCAGAAGCTACACAAACCAACGATAACCGGGTAGCTTGCAAATTTGTAAAAAGAAATATTTTTGCACGCCAAGGCATCCCGAGAGCTATAATCAGTGACGGAGGGTCACATTGTTGGTAGACCCTGTGTGACGATAGCAGTCTAGATATGTAATAGATAGTTATTTATAATAGATTAGGCTTTATTAATACAAGTTATGTGTGTTAATTCATAATTGTGTATGATGTCTACATTTGCATGTTAAGTTCTAGGAATAAGTTCTAAGAACAAGTTCTAAGAATAACTTCTAGGAATAAGTTCTAAGAACAAGTTCTAAGAATAAGTTCCAGGAACAAGTTCTAAGAATAAGTTCTAGGAACAAGTTCTAAGAATAAGTTCTAGGAATAAGTTCTAAGAATAAGTTCTAAGGCTTGTGTTCGAATTTATCCCAACCCAGACGAACTTAGTGAAGCTAAGTTCGTAGGGTATTGGACAAGTTCGTGGGCTTGGGCCTAAACGAACTTAAATTCGAACTTAATTAGTACAATTAGATGTTAATTCGTTTGATTAACATACTTTTGAGAATTACGAGTTTCAGAGCTTTGCAAGTGCACATGCAAGCTATAAAGTGTTCAGAGAGTTTGTCTTGGAGCAATATACAGTGTGGGGTCGTTCGTTGTATCGGCTATCATTGTGTTTGGCTCCGGTTTCCATGCGTGATCGTTCCCTTAAGCCACTAATGAGGATTCCGCACTCGTTGGACGTCGTCGCGTCAAGATCAGATCCGTGATAGAGGTGACCTTACACACATTTCAAAAATCAACATTTTGCAAAACTCCTTAGACATTATGATATTAATCATAGAATAGCAACGCCTTATTATCTTCAGACTAGCGGGCAAGTTGAGATTTCTAATAAAGAAATCAAGAGAATCCAGGAGAAAACAATAAGACCAGATCGTAATGATTGGTCACAAAAACTGGAGGATGCTCTGTGGGCTTACAGGACTGCATTTAAAACACTAATTGGTATGTCCCCGTATCGACTTGTTTACTATAAGCTGTGTCATCTTCCGGTTGAATTGGTACACCGAGCTATGTGAGCAATTAAAAACACTAATTTTAATTTGCATGATGCTTGTGTCGATAAAAAATTTCAATTAAACGAGTTGGAAGAGATTCGTAAAGAAGCCTACGAGAGTGCTAAAATTTATAAAGAAAAAATGAAGGCTTTCCACGATAGAATCTTAAAAATAAAATATTTACCAAGGAAACAAGGTTTGGTTATTTAACGCAATACTTAAACTGTTACTAGGTAAATTAAAAAGCAAATGGACAGGCCCATATATTGTAAATGAAGTCTACCCACATGGTGTGGTAGAAATTCAGGACCTAAAAGGTGGTGCCCCATTCAAAGTCAATGGACATAGACTAAAATTATATGTTCAATGGGGCACCAATAATATGCTAGTCTCTGAACTCATAAGACTAGAAGATCCAAAAGTTAGTTAAAATAGCATAGGAGCAGTACGTCTGGCTAAAGACATAAAACTTAGCGCAACCTGGGAGGCAACCCAGAGAACCTTGTGGGTGTGTTTCTGGAAACACTCACGAGACAGCACTCGTCCACTCGGGATACCGAAGGGTTTAACGGCTTGTTGCACGTGCTAAGTGCAATCGTGATTCCCTACGAAAAGGAGGATTATTTTATTATTTGTTTTAAGTGTTTCTAATTTGTGTGTTAGTTTTATGTACCCAACTAAGTTGGGGAGGATTTATCCTGTCAACTTTAGTTGTTTTTAGGTTTAAATTAAGTGTAAGAAACCCCCCCTGTATGGTCACCTGTAGCACGGATCTGATCTTGACGCGACACCTTCTAACGAGTGCGGAATCCTCGTTAGGGTTTAACGGATCGATCACACACGGAAACCCGGAGACGAACACAATGATAGCCGATACGACGAACGACCCAACACGTGTATTTCTCCAAAACGACTCTCTGAAATCTTACAAGTTCGTATGTGCACTGATACGAGCTCTCAATGTTAATTCTGCAAAAGTCTCTTCACACGGATGCTCTGTTTGCTCTCAAGTTCGACAGAACCTCTAAGCCGTCAAAGATTTCTGAATTCACAAAGATAAATTCATTATATAGCTGATAAGTTCGTGTAGACGCTCCTCACGAACTTAGACTCACCTGTTACAACTTATCTTCACCTAGAACTTATTCTAGAACTTATCCTTAGAACTTATTCCTATAACTTATTGTAGAACTTATTCTAGAACTTAATCTAGAACTTAATCTAGAACTTATTTCTAGAACTTATTCTAGAACTTAAGATGATAGACTAGAACTTAACATGCAAATGTAAACATCATACACAATCATGATATCAATAACAAAACTAGACTGGTGTCGTCACACCGGATGTACAAACAGACTCCCCATTGACGATAGCTTCTAGTTGTTGTTCATTGATCTCAATAGACTATCAGATTCATGGACTATGAATACCGAAACTAGACAGCTATTGTCACATCGGGTGTATCAACAGACTCCACCTTGATGATAGCTTCTAGTAGATATTCATTACTCTATAGAACTAGGCTTATTTAAGTTACTAGCTGCATGGAGTCCCTGCTCAACACACACTTTGACAACTTTCTGAAATTTCCTGCCTTCAGATCTCAAATTCTCATCAAAAGAAATTCCCTGATCATGAAGTCTGTGTAGGTCATCTTTAGATAGATTAACAAGGAGCAAGGGATTGTCGACTCTCAATCTTCTTTGTTTTCCATGACTGCCTCTCCTGTTTCGCTGTCCTCACCGGTTTGTAGACTAACTTAGTCCATGTCCTACCAGTCAGAGGATTTACTGTTATTTGAACCATAACTCTTCTACCAACTCTCGGATTAACTTTTCAAATCCTCCAGATCGACTTTCTCTTCTGATAGTTTTTGCCAACACCTCAGCATAAGAGTCATCTTCTAGATTTATAAGGTCCTTCCAAGCTAAATCAATCACTTTGCACTTCGATATCAGATTCATTATTTAGTGCAGATCTCAGCACATCTAGATCTATCACATTCTGATCTTCATTCACAACTTTTTCATCGTCTCACTTCCAATCAGGTACATCTTATGGAGTAAACTCTCCTTCCTCAAGATCCTCCTGTTCTAAGTCATCTTCGAAGTCGAACCTCATTTCTTTTTCATCCAACCCTGACAATGCTCCGATCAGACCTTACCTTCAGTTACTTCTGTCGCCTCTGAATCCTTGTCTTATCCCTTGTCAGCGGCTATTGTGGAAACTGTCAATTTTGCGTTTCAGGTTAGACACAGACCCATCTATTCAAGTTACCTTTTCATTACCCAATTGATTTCTTAGACTTATAAATAGAAACCTAAGTTGCAAGCAATTAAGAAATTTCATTAATTTGCTTAGTTTTCTGCGTTCGGCGCAGAATTTTCTGATAATTTTCGTACAATGCCAGAAAATATAATTAATGTATAGACGACATAACAAGCTAATAATGATTCAAAATACAGAGACACATAATGTTGATTTCACTTAGTAATTAAAGCAAAAATAAGTAACAAAGTTAATCAAAAATTTGAAGAAAGACATCCGTATTGTGCCAATTTAACTAAAATAGCAACAAACTTATAAAAGTTTACATAAATAATAATAAATAAGAGAAACATAAATTTGAAACATAAAAATGTTATAAATGTAAATTACACATGCTAAAAAGTTACTTATGTCACAAACTAGTAAGAAAATGAGCATAAACTTTACTCTTTATGCACAAACAAGCAACCAACTCTTAAATACATATATTTACAACTTTATATAAAAATAATAAATAAATCTGAATTTCACCCTTTAACGGCCAGCCAATAGAAAAAAAAAAAGAAAAAGAAAAAGTGTGATTTTCTATAAAAATCACTTCAACACTCCAACTCATCATCTTTTTCAATCCACTCCTTCTCTCTCTTGTTTCTCTCACTAAAACTCATATTATTCTCTAAAAAATCTGCAGAAAATCCAGCCATTAACACCTTCATTTGAACTCTGCAAGTATGAATCAAAATGTACAAACATGTGTTCATGCATCTAGCATGAACACTACACTCAAACTTCATCTTTTTACAAGTTTTCTTGTTATTTCTCCTACTTTTCTTCCATTTTTCTTCAAGAAATGTTTTTTTTTTTTTTTACTTTTCAAAAACTTGATGTTTGTAGATTATCCATCAAAACATAATAAATGTGTAAAATATGATAATACATGATCAAACCTAAGTCAAGAAACAAGAAAGTTCTTGAAAAAGGTTCAAAATGGGCATGCATGTGTGTTTGAATGACTTCACCATTAAAATGTCATAAATAATCTGAGTAATACATGTTAAATACAACAAGAAGTCATCAAATACTCTTGCATGTATCTAAAATCTCTATTTATAAGAAAAAATTTCGATTTTATGAACATGCATGACTAGTTTTGTTAACAATATGCATGTTGCATTCATGAACCTTTTGGACAGATTATAACACCCACTTTAAACAGTCATAACTTCCTCATTTTTCATCCAAATGACCCAATTTTTTTTATGAAAATAATTTTGATGAGTTAGCTTTCCAACCCATCTGGTTTCAAGAGAATCTAGTTAGATTTGTGTATGAAAACGTATGTTTAAAGTTAAGTGTGCAAAACGTAAAAATCGGGCAGAATGTTCATGTGACTTGTAAATACCATAACTCTAGAAATAATGCTCCAAATAACTCGAATCCACTTCTGGATTTTCTTATTATGAGTTAGCTTTTAAATGGTTGTGGTCTCACTCAAATCCATTGAGGTTTGACCCTCCAAATAGTCCATGCAAGAAAGGTGTGCAATCTGTTCAATCTTCTGGACTTCTGTTTTTCTATAATTTTTAAAGTAGACTTAGACATCTCCAAAAAATGTGTGCAATAAACCAAAATCTTCCTAAAACACTAAAGTTTATCATATAAATTATTCAAGGACGAAAAGTGAACTTACCAACATGAAATGTAGACTAGAAAGAAAGATTGGAAATCTGTCAGATTCTAATTTTTGTCTTATTCAACCCCCAATGAGCTAATTTCACGCTTTTCATTATTCTAACATAAACTCACAATTTCAACAATGAAATACTACTATAATTAATATAATCAGAATTATAAAGGTTTTAAAAAAATAATTATAACACCATTTAAATTAAAACATAACTATAAAGGCATTGTATACAAGTTATTACAAAGTAAAATTTATCGATTTACTTATTTTGACATCATTTATATTTCATAGAAAGGAGTTAGTTGCCGTAACACCCAAGACTTGAGCAAACGCCTACTTGTACTATTGAGAGTGTTCACGGCCCCTTTTTACTATTATTAACGTTTTGGGGTGAAAGGCATGATACATTTTAAGCAATATGGTGGTTTTATCATTCTTGATACATATGAACTCATACATTTGTTCACTTATTTTGGCACATTGGTATGTATACAATTGTAGTTTTGTATGAGTAGAAAAATTATACATTGTACAAGACCACAGGACGAAACAATACTCGTTAACTCATTTTGGTGAGCCGGATGATTTTTATGGATATCGATATTTGGTTGACCACCCACTCATGATGTACTGGTGAGTGCATAATTATCATTGATACATCTATGTGATTTCACATTGTGGCATTCAAGTCAACATTCTAGGTTTGAGTAGTGGCTCATTACATATACATCATGTATAACATTACCTTGTGCTGCAAAGACAAACATTAAACAACCATGAGATATTGCAAACATAATTTCATTAGAAATTGCTTATTTCATACAAAACCTGTGAACTCACCAACTATTTTCAATAGTTGACCCGTATTATATGCCATGCTTTTCAGGAAATCATCAGTAAGTGATCCCTCATGACGAGTGTGCTAGCATTGAAGTAGTGTGCTCATGAAACCTTGTATTTTGGGATATGGACATTTTTTTAACGGCTATGGTTGTAAACTTAAACAATTTACTTTTATTTGCTTTTGTTTGAATGTTTTGGAACTATTTCCATGAATGGTATGTTTCTATACTTATGCAATGATCACATCACTGTTACATTCCGTGTTTCCACTATAGCAGGGTGTGACAGTTTTTGGTATCTGAGCCTAAGGTTATAGTAAATACCAAGTTTTTCGTTAGAAAATTTTAAACTATAACCATTAGCTCAAAACAAGTTTCAAATTATTTTGCATATTACTAGTGTAATTAAATCAAGTGTGGCATTATCGGACTAAATTAAACAAAGCCTAATCACCTTTGTTTATTAAAGAAAGATAGGGCTACACTTGAAATAGTTACACTACGAGTATGTTAAAGTGATTTAAATACTTTAAATATTTACAACAAAAGTTTAACATCTTGTGTGTGTGTGATTATTGCATAACGCCCTTATGCCTTAGACATTGTGTTTATACCTTAGAAGTGAAAAGGTACATATACGAGGATACATACCTTATACTCATGATAATTACATACTTAGCGACAAACATGTAGTTTATTTTAGCACCATGTCACGCTCATCACCATCCCACACTGCTTACCCTGCCGATGCATCTGGTTATGTTACGGGTCGCCCAAGTAACAACCCACAACTTTTCAAAGAGGAGGAAGACCCATCAGAGCATGAACAAGAGGAATCTAGTGGTTATACCCCGAGTCCTGATCCACGAGCATCACCCGTGACCCTACTACCCCCGCCAGCACCCGCATATCCCCCACCAGCACTTCGTGGACCCCGCATCCGAGCGACAGCAAGAAAGAGTGTCCTGATACCTGCAAGGACAGAGATGAGAGCAGCACACACTGAGACAGTTACAGCATCCTAGCCAGTCAAGGGAACACCAGCTAGTAGCGTACCTAGTATGGCACTGGACCAGGCATGAAGACTTCATGTCTTGGACTGATCGGCTAGGGAAATTAGGCATGACTTAATTTATCAGCAGCAACTGGTGACTAGTTTGGCTGAGGCACTTGGTGATGTGCTTACTGCGTTTACGCAACTAGAAGACTGGAGGGTTACCTATGCTTGATTGGGGACTAATTATGGGGTCAAGGATCAGGAGACAAAACAGTATTTAGGGGGACTCCCAAAGTGCGCCAAATGCAACTATCATCATGAAGGGAAATGTGCTTACTGCACGAACTGCAAGAAGATTCGTCACCCAACGAAGTAATGCAAAGCTGGGAATGACGGGAAGAAGGAAAAAAACAAGGAAGGAAGAAAGGCTTGCTATGAATGTGGAAGCCAAGAGCACTTCAAGAACAATTGCCCGAAGTTGAATAAGGGCCTTGGTGATAACCGAAATCCGGATAGACAAGCTAAAGGAAGAGCCTTTGTTATGGGAGCTGAGGAGGCAAAGCAAGACCCTAACGTGGTTACTGGTACATTCCACTTAAACAACCACTATGCATCCATATTATTGATTCAGGGGCAGATAGAAGTTTTATTTCGACTGAATTTAGGCCCATGATTAATGTGAATGCGACGAACTCAAATAATCCTTATCTAATTGAGTTTGCTAATGGCCAAGAAGCTAAGGTCAATGTGGTTTTAAATAGTTGTAGTTTGAATCTTGATGATAAGTCATTCGACATTGACCTTATTCTAATCGATTAGGAAGTTTTGATGTGGTTGTAGGTATGGATTGGTTATCCAAACATAGGGCAGAAATTTGTTGTTCTGAAAAGATCATCAAATTACCCCTTATCATACAGGGAGATAAACCGAATAGGAATTTTAAGGTCGTATCTAGTATGAAGATACGAAAGTTCCTTAAAAAGAAGTGTTGTGCTTTCTTAGCCCATGTGGTGGATAAGAGGATAAAAGAGAAGCAGATCCAGGAGATTCCAGTGGTGAAAGAATATCCTGAAGTTTTTCCGAAAGATTTACCCGGATTACCGCCATCGAGACAAGTAGAATTTCATATCGACTTAGTTCCAGGGGCAGCACTCGTGGCCAAGTCACCTTACCGTTTAACACCTGCTGAAATGAAAGAATTGTCAGATCAATTACAAGAACTTTTTGACAAAGGTTTTATCCGACCTAGCTCTTAACCCTGGGGAGCCCCAGTCCTATTTGTCAAGAAGAAGGATGGCTCTTTCCGAATGTGCATAGACTACAGGGAGTTAAACAAGCTAACAATCATGAACCTATATCCCCTACCTCGAATAGATGATTTGTTTGATCAACTACAAGGATCAACATATTTCTCTAAGATAGATCTTCGATCAGGATACCATCAATTGAGAGTTTGAGAGGAGGATGCTCCAAAGACAGCCTTCCGAACTCGATACGGGCACTATGCATTTCTTGCTATGCCCTTCGGATTGACCAATGCACCAGCGGCATTCATGGATCTGATGAACAGGGTTTGCAGACCTTACTTAGATAAATTTGTCATAGTCTTTATTGATGACATTTTGATCTACTCAAGAAGTAAGGAAGCGAATGAACAACATTTGAGGATAATCCTGGAACTACTAAAAAAGGAAATGTTGTATGCCAAGTTCTCTAAGTGTGACTTCTGGATGAGGGAGGTACAATTTCTGGGTCATGTGGTGAATGAGAAGGGAATTCAAGTAGACCCTGCAAAAGTTGAAGCAATCAAGGAGTGGGAAGCACCAAGAACCCCTACGGAGATCCGTCAATTTTTGGGTTTAGCGGGTTACTACCGGCTATTTATCGAGAACTTCTCAAAAATTGCTAAACCATTAACTATGCTAACTCAGAATGAGCAGAATTTCACATGGGGAGAACCACAAGAAGAAGCATTCCGAATGTTAAAGAATAAATTGTGTAATGCTCCAATCTTGGCATTACCTGAAGGAAACGATGGCTTTATTGTTTATTGTGATGCTTCACATTAAGGTTTGGGATGTGTGCTAATGCAAATGGAAAAGGTCATAGCTTATGCCTCAAGACAACTCAAAGTCCATGAAAAGAACTATATGACTCATGACCTAGAGTTGGGAGCGGTCGTCTTCGCGCTCAAAATTTGGAGACATTACTTGTATGATACAAAGTGTACGATTTACACCGACCACAAAAGCCTTCAACATATCCTAGACCAGAAATTGCTCAATATGAGGCAAAGGAGATGGGTTGAGTTACTCAGTGATTATGATTGTATAATTCGATACCACCCGGGCAAGGCCAATGTGGTAGCCGATGCGCTAAGTAGAAAGGCAAGATCAAAGCCTACAATAGTTCGAGCATTAGGAATGCTGGTTAAAGATAATATCCAATGGACAAAATGGATGGATTTGCTCAGTATTTATGACTGCGATGTAAAAGGCCAAGCAGGAAGAGCTGGTTTGGTGGCTAATATAACAAGTGGGATCTCGAAAGGTAAATCAACACGATTTCAGGCAGCAAGGATAGTAGCACCAACAGATCTCCGGACTCGAGTTATTGAAGCTCAAAAAGAATCACTTGTGGCAGAAAATGTGCAGGCTGAAGGATCACACAACTTTGAGCAAATATTGGAGTCTAAGTCGGATGGCGTGTTTCACATTAAAGACCGGGTTTGGATTCCGATAGTTCACAACCTGAGAGAATTAATCTTAGCAGAAGCACATAAGTCCCGATATTCGATTCATCCAGGAGTAGATAAGATGTACAAGGATTTAAAAGAATCCTACTGGTGGCCTGGAATGAAGAAGGACATCGCACAATTCGTTGGGAGATGCTTGATTTGTGCTAAAGTCAAGGCTAAACATCAGAAACCCTCTGGATTATTGCAACAACCTGAAATTCCCCTGTGGAAATGGGAAAAAGTTACTATGGACTTCATCTCAAAATTGCCCCCGGACGACAAGAGGGCATGATGCAATTTGGGTTATTGTAGATCGGTTAACGAAGTCGGCACATTTTATACCTATCCGAAACAGCTATAAGGTGAAGAAGCTCGCAGAGATTTATGTTAACGAAATCGTAACTCGGCATGGAGTTCCAATTTCTATCATTTTAGATAGGGATAGTCGTTTTACATCACGAATATGGCGTTCACTACAAAAAGCTCTGGGAACTAGACTTGATCTGAGTACTGCCTACCATCCTCAGACAGATGGACAAAGTGAACGAACAATTCAAACACTGGAGGACATGCTTAGGGCATGTGTTCTGGATTTTGGTGGTAGTTGGGACGCACATCTACCCTTGGTAGAATTTTCATATAATAACAGTTACCACACTAGTATCAAGTGTGCACTCTAATAGGCTCCCTATGGGCGAAAATGTCGTTCACCCCTGAGTTGGTTAGAAATCAGAGATAAGCAAATAATCGGATCCGAAAGTATTCAAGAAACAACAGACAAGATCTCAATTATTCGGGATAGACTTCGAGCGGCAAGAGATCATCAGAAGAATTATGCTGACAAACGCAGAAAACCACTCGCTTTTCGCGAAGGAGACAGAGTTTTGTTAAAAGTATCGCCATGGAAAGGGGAAATACGATTTGGAATGAAATGCAAACTAAGTCCCAGATACATTGGGCCATACAAGATCTCGGAAAAGATCGGTCCCGTAGCTTACAAGTTGAAACTACCTGCTGAACTGGGCGCTATTCACAATGTATTCCACGTATCAAACCTTAAGAAATGGGTCGACGAAGATCCTCTGATCATTTCGAGCGAGGAAGTCAAAGTTAATGAACAGTTACTTTTCCATGAAGAACCTGTTGAAATCCTCGACAGGGAAGTTAAGAAACTTAAGCGAAGCAAAATCCCTATCGTGAAGGTCCGTTGGAATGCAAAACGTGGACCTGAATATACGTGGAAACGAGAAGATTCCATGAGACGCAAGTACCCCCATCTATTTATAGACATCAAGCAAGACAAACAATAACCAGAATTTCGGGACGAAATTCAATTAACGGGGGGAGACTGTAGCAACTTACAATTTTGCGTTTCAGGTTAGACACAGACCCATCTATTCAAGTTACCTTTTCATTACCCAATTGATTTCTTAGACTTAGAAATAGAAACCTAAGTTGCAAACAATTAAGAAATTTCGTTAATTTGCTTAGTTTTCTGCGTTCGGCGCAGAATTTTCTGATATTTTCGTACAATGCCAGAAAATACAATTTATGGATAGACATAGCAAGCTAATAATGATTCAAAATACAAAGACACATAATGTTGAATTCACTTAGTAATTAAAGCAAAAATAAGTAACAAAGTTAATCAAAGATTTGAAGAAAGACATCCGTATTGTGCCAATTTAACTAATATAGCAACAAATTTATAAAAGTTTACATAAATAATAATAAATAAGAGAAACATAAATTTGAAACATAAAAATTTTATAAATATAAATTACACATGCAAAAAAGTTACTTATGTCACAAACTAGTAAGAAAATGAGCATAAACTTTACTCTTTATGCACAAACAAGCAACCAACTCTTAAATACATATATTTACAACTTTATAAAAAAAATAATAAATAAATCTAGATTTCACCCTTTAAGGGCCAGCCAAGAGAAAAAAATAATAAAAGAAAAGAAAAAGTTTGATTTTTTTCTATAAAAAAACACTTCAACACTCCATCTCATCATCATTTTCAATCCACTCCTTCTCTCTCTCTTGTTTCTCTCACTAAAACTCAGATTTTTCTCTCAAAAATCTACTGAAAATCCAGCCATTAACACCCTCATTTGAACTCTTCAACTGTGAATCAAAAGGTACAAACATGTGTTCATGCATCTAGCATGAACACTACACTCAAACTTCATCTTTTTACAAGTTTTTTTGTTATTTCTCCTACTTTTCTTCCATTTTTCTTCAAGAAACATTTTTTTTTACTTTTCAAAACCTTAATGTTTGTATATTGTCCATCAAAACATATTAAATGTGTAAAAGATGGTAATACATGATCAAACCTAAGTTAAGAAACAAGAAAGTTCTTGAAAAAGCTTCAAAATGGGCATGCATATGTGTTTGAATGACTTCACCATTTAAATGTCATAAATAATATGAGTAATACATGCGAAATACAACAAGAAGTCATCAAATACTCTTGCATGTATCTATAATCCGTATTTATAAGCAAAAATTTGGATTTTATGAACATGCATGACTAGTTTTGTTAAGAATATGCACGTTGCATTCATGAACCTTTTGAACAGATTATAACACCCACTTTAAACAGTCATAACTTCCTCATTTTTCATCCAAATGACCTGATTTTTTTATGGAAATTAGTATAATGAGTTAGATTTCCAACCCATCTGGTGTCAAGAGAATATAGTTAGATTTAGATATGAAAACGTATTTTTAAAGTTAAGTGTGCAAAACGTAAAAATCTGGCAAATTTTCCATGTGGTGTCCAGATTTTCAAATGGTTTTGGTCTCACTCAAATCCATTGAGGTTTGACCCTCCAAAGAGTCCATGCAAGAAAGGTGTGCAATCTGCTCAACCTTTTGGACTTCTGTTTTTGTATAATTTTTAAAGTAGACTTAGACATCTCCAAAAAATGTGTGCAATATACCAAAATCTTCCTAAAACACAAAAGTTTATCATATAAATTATTCAAGGACGGAAAGTGAACTTACCATCATGAAATGTAGACAAGAAGGAAAGATTGGAAATCTGTCAGATTCTAATTTTTGTCTTATTCAACCCCCAATGAGCGAATTTCACACTTTTCATTATTCTAACATAAACTTACAATTTCAACAATGAAATACTATTATAATTAATATAATCAGAATTATAAAGGTTTAAAAAAAAATAATTAAAAACACCTACTTGGACTATTGTGAGTATTCACGGCCCCTTTTTACTATTATTAACGTTTTAGGGTGAAAAGCATGATACATTTTAAGCAATATGGTGGTTTTATCATTCTTGATACATATGAACTCATACATTTTTTCACTTATTTTGGCACATTGGTATGTATACAATTGTGGTTTTGTATGAGTAGACAAATTATACATTGTACAAGACCACACGATGAAACACTACTCAGTTAACTCATTTTGATGAGCCGGATGATTTTTATGGATATCGATATTTGGTTGACCACCCACTCATGATGCACTAATGAGTGCATAATTATCATAGATACATTTATGTGATTTCACATCGTGGAATTCAAGTCAACATTCTAGGTTTGAGTAGTGGCTCATTACATATACATCATGTATAACATTACCTTGTGCTGCAAAGACAAACATTAAACAACCATGACATAATGCAAACATAATTTCATTAGAAATTGCTAATTTCATACAAAACCTGTGAACTCACCAACTATTTTCAATAGTTGACCCGTATTTTATGACATGCTTTTCAGGAAATCATCAGTAAGTGATCCCTCATGATGCGTGTGCTAGAATTGAAGTAGTGTGCTCATGAAACCTTGTATTGTGGGATATGGACATTTTGTTAACGGCTATGGTTGTAAGCTTAAACAATATACTTTTATTTGCTTTGGTTTGAATGTTTTGGAACTATTTCCATGAATGGTATGTTTCTATACTTATGCAATGGTCACATCACTGTTACATTCTGTGTTTAAGCTATAGCGGGTGTGACAGCTATTAACACCGACTCCCCCTGACGATCAGCAAGCTGAGCAAATTGTTGTCTTGAAAGATCTGCCAGCTCATAGTTCGGGCCATCTTCTTTTACTTCTCTACAATTTCTCCCACTGAGATGGACGATCTTTCAATAACTCCTCCAGTATAGCCTCCAGATTTGCAATCTGCTGCTGCTGATCAGTCTCTGTCTGATCCAACTGGGCATTAAGATGTTGAAGTTCACGAATCGCCTTTGTCAGCTGAAGAATCTGTACTTCTGTTAAAACTCCAATTCTAACACTGTATAGACTTAATCAACACATGAAACAAGTCATAATATGTTAGCCAGACATTAAAATCCATTATTCAACGATAAAAATGCAATGAAACTCTCCTTACTTACATTCTTTGATGGTTTAGAAGGTAAACCAAACACTAGAATTAAGTTCGAAAGAAACAATCATTGTCTTCGCTAAACAGTCACAAAATCGTAAGTTTTAAAAAACATTGAACAATTTTCAACTTTTTCAACTTATCCCGGAACCCTTCACTTTTAGCAACTAATTATCACGCAAATTTTGTTTTTCCAACTAGAAATGCATCCTAGTAACTTTGACCTTATTCCTATTTATTAAAATCAAGATTATCTAAGCTAGGATAAATTATAAATAAAATAAAATAGAATAGAATGAAATAAATTTTAATCAACTTAAAAATAATTTAAAGATAAAAATACACTAAAAGAAAATTTTTGCGAGATAGTCAAAGAAGGTTCACTTAGATAGTGGTGTCAAAACGCAATTTCAGTATTTCACTTTCACACTTCAAGAATTTCTTTATTCTTTTAATTGTTTGTTGTGATATACACTTCAAGGTGATTGTTGGTATGTTTTTCCTTTTAAACATTCAACACTTTGGAAATTCCTTTGGCCTTTTTATTTATCAAGAAACTACCTTACGTGTCCCATACTTAGACACACTTCTATGATCAAGGCGGACACACAATGATTATGACTTTTTGGTATTTGCAAATTTTCTTTAAAAGGCAAACGGCGAACACAGTTCTGTATTTACATACAACGGAGTGTCTTAGTTTGTCTTAGAGATCCTCTTATGTTAGCAAGACAGCGGTGACAGGTCTGTACTCACGTACAACAAAGTGACTTATCTTGCTAGTTTAAGTCAAAACAGCGGTGACAGGTCTGTACTCATGTACAACAAAGCGACTTGTTTTGACTTCCTTTACTTTTCGAAACCTTTTTCTTTCTTTGTTTAAGTTGTATTTTGATGTTGCTATACATCCCCCAGATAAATTTGCATACCTCATTCATAATCATTAACTGTATGTCTCTAACATAGAAATTAAGACCTTTTGGCCATACATCTAAATTAGTTACACATATGACATTTTCTTGATTGATTTATTAGCTGTTAGGATTTCCTTCATGTATTATGCCTACCAACACATCAGACAAGAATGTGTATATCACTTAGATTTTAAGGTACATTATGTGTGAAAGCTTAACAATTAGAGTTTGTTACACTATGCTAATTTTCATCACTTTGCACCTAAGACTCTAAGACTTCTCTTTTTTTTAAAAAAAATAATTTTTGTGGCTTTCTCTCTATTTTCTTTTGATTTTCACTTTTAAGTAAAGAAACTAATAAGATAAACTAAAAACTTAGAAACTTTGAAAAGAAAGAAAAATCTATTGAGGTCAGGTTACTCCGGAGTACGCATTCCATTAAGTTGGACTAACAACTTTAACTGTGATTTATCAAATGTTTTATTGAAAAGATCTGCATAGTTGTTATTACCATCATTGTCATATCAATTACCACACTTTACCCTTTTCCCGTAAGACTTCTCCACTTGGTCTTAGGACCCAATCAACATGCCTGCTGTTTCGTCCTTCGTACCCCTGTTCTGTGTCGAGAGCATCCACTATCCATAAACCATTTGTTATTAGGACCTGTAGTTAACTCCTACACACTAAACAAGACAAGTTAGTTATCACAGGGAACCTAAGCCATGACTGACTTGGTAATACCATCCTCGTCCACAAACTTGGACTCTTTCAAATACCCATCTCTCCTTTCAGGTGACTTAGGTTTTTGATTGAGAACCTGTTGTGGAGTTGAGTGATTAACATCCATTCTCGACCTTTGGGTTGGTCTTTGCGGTTCAGCCCTTGAATAATTTCTGTCATAGTACATCTCAGTTTGATAATTCTTGGCTCTACCTGGTGTCTTTTTTCTAATAGGAGAATTAGACCTAACTAGAATGTGACTTCTTAAGTGTATTATTTCTAACGATGGATTAAGGCCAGACATTGATTGACTAGGGGATCTATTCGGTGAATTATTCCTAAGTCCGTCAATTTGTCTGAGAGACACCAGTGGTTTTCGACTACCTAGACGTGATGTCACATTCCAGTTCTTCTCGGTGTTTTGAGAACTACTCGTGATAGCATTACTAGGAAGTGAATTTAATGTTTGTTGTTCTTGTTTCCCTATGTTTAGTGAAGAATCTAGTTCTTGTAGGCACAACCTGAAGCAACATGTCCTTTCTCATGACACCTAAAGCAAGACATCTTGTCAATAGATTTCTTATAGGCACTCTTTGACCTAGGTATCTTACTAATGTCCTGATTGTTTGTATCAACAGCTTGGTTTAACTCCTCTTTATTATTATTACTTACAGTCTTATCTTCTTCTAGTTTTGGCTTACAACTAGACTGTACGCACTGTACCGTTTTTCTAACCTGAGGAGTAGTTGAAGATACTTTAAAAGACTCAGTTACCTTGACTACCTCTGATTTAACCATATCCTTGGTCTCATCCTGAGGAGTAGGTACATGATTGCTATTTGCCTCAGATACCTTAGCCCTAGACTCAGCTAATTCCATATCTTTAAGAGAGATCTCTTTGGTCAGTGTCTCTACATGCTCATAAATTAGTTCATTCCTGACACTTTGTTCAATTAATTTGTCATTCAATTCTATTAAATCTTGAGCATCGTTTCTCAGTTTGGCCTGAAGATCTTCCTTAATATCTAATAAACTAGCATTACCTGATTTTAAAGATTGAATTTGAGCAGTCATAGATGAATGTGTTTCTAGCACTAAATTCAATTTATCATTCAAAGTAGTACATAAAGCACATAAATCATGTAAAGTAGAAAAGTTCAGAGTTACCTTCTTTCGACCAGTTTCGAGGTTGGCCATCTGAGCTGCAAACTCCAAAGTAGTCAGCTCCTCAGTAATCTCCAGCACTAAAGGCTTTGAATCAAACTGTTGGGTATCCTCTTTCTTTTCCTCTTCTGCTCCCATATCCGTTTCTGTCACTTCGACCATGAAAGCCCTAGTGTTTGCTTCTGGATGTGTATTCCAATCATATGTTCCATCCAACTGTTTGTTAGACGCTACATTAGTAAGTAAACCAGCCACTGAACCCTGATTCCCTGAACTGGTTGAATACTGACGTCCCGAGTACTGATGATTATCCATCTTGGGTCTTTGACACTCTCTTGCAAAGTATCCCAACCCCTAGACAGTTATAACACCTGACTTTTGACTTATCAAATCCTACATTGTTCACATTAGATTTCTTCCTGTTCTTTTCATGAACCTCTTCAATCTCTTTGTGACCATAGCCAATTGCCATTATAGGTCCATTTGCTCCAAGTCATCCGGATCCACCTGATCATAATCTTCTTCCCATATAGTTGGATCGTTTATTTTCCCTTGAATACAATTCCCGTAAGCTGCTACAAATGATGCTAGAAGCTTCAGTTGCTCCTCTGCAGTTTTAGAACTCATTGGCATGTTTGTATCCATGAGACGATGATCCTGAAGTAGATGTCTGCGGCTGATCATCCGGATTTGAAAAACCTAGAAAGGCCCTACCATAAGATTCTTCTGCTTCTCTTCGTATGCCCTCTTGTTCTCCAGAATAAAATGTTGTGGCTTCAGACTTGGGTACACTAGAATTAGATGGTTTAGATTAACAAAAGTACATCTCAGGATCTAGTACCTAATCATACTCCATCTCCTTCTTTTGTATCTTGAAGTTATAAGCCCTCAGAACTCCAATAACTTCTTCCAGAGTGAGGGTTTCTAGTTTCTCTTCATCATGCTTTATCAATGTAGTGTACATTTTCCATTTTGATGGTAAAGCATCTAGAAGTTTTTCGATCTTTTCTGATTCTTGATACTCAACCCTGTTATTATCAAGCTCGGTTAACAGATGATAGAACCTTGTGACAATCTCATCCAAGTTATCGTTCTTTAGACCTTTAAAGATCGCAAATTGTTGTTTTAGCAACTCAGTTCTCCCCTTTCCCGCCCGTGAATTTCCCGCATACCTCTTCTCTAGAGCTTCCCAGAGCTCTTTGGAAGTTCTGTGATGTTTAAACGTATGCAGAATATCCAAAGGTAACGCCATTTTAATTGATGACAGAGCTCGATTTTCGGCTTCATAAATTTTCTTGTCCTCATCCTTCATTTAGTGATAGGGAATAACCTTCATTGTGCCCTCGAGCTCTTGTGTAGGGGGAACATACCCTTCATCTATACATTTCCACATACACATATCGTTAAAACGAGCAAAGTCTGTAAACCTATCTTTCCACCAATAGTAATCTTCAATCCTTATAAGCTTAGGTGGTGAATTTGATTTGCCCACTTCGTGATCCATTTCCAAGAACTTATGTAAACTTGACATTCTCGTAAAACTTTTGTTCATGAACTTAACTTATTTAATTTTTAAAATAAATTTAAAACAAGTTAGTACGGACTTAGCCCTTATAAGTTCATACGACTTAGCTAAGAACTTATCCCTGATAAGTACTAACGAACTTAGCTTAGAACTTATCCCTGATAAGTTCTTACTAACTTAGCTTTGAACTTATCCCTGATAAGTTCTTACTAACTTAAATTTGAATTTATCCCTGATAAGTTCTTACGAACTTAACTTTGAACTTATCCCTTATAAGTTCGTACGAACTTACCTTAGAACTTATCCCTGATAAGTTCTTGTAATACTGTATTCCAGATATATTTCAGCATCTTTATGATTCTTTATTAAATCCCAAGAAGAAACAAGCTCAATAATTGAGAAATGATGAAGAAAAGACAAATGGAATGTTGAGAGAATATATGAAAATGGCGGCTGCTCTTTGTATTCAATATTCAACCGTGTATTACAATGTGAAACCCTAGGAGCCATAAAGTAGCCTCATTTAATTAACTATGAGACTTTGACACCTTTGGCCCCTAGACTTTTACATGGAAATAAATTACAAGGAAACTAAATACAAGACTAAATACAAAGTAAATAATTATTAAAAAAATAAGTCTACATGATTGAAATTAAATATCTAACAATCTCCCCCTTTTCGATCATCGTGGAGGCCCTAGAACTCTAGCGTGATCTGTAAATTCTCGGAGTCTAAGGATGACGTCAAAGCGTCTAACCACTTGTCTCATATGAAGCCTTTCGTTCAAGAGGTCAATGCCGCTGAGGGTGTCCTGAATCTCCTTCGGTGAGCATCTTTGTTCTGGATCTGGTTGAATGTCAAAATCTTGAACTTTCTGAGTAAGCGCTCAAACCAATCTGAAGGACCTGGTTGTTCAGCTTGTTGGACTGGGGGAGGACTTGGAGATCTTTGGGGGCTTTGGACTAGATGGGATTCTTTGAGTGATGGGGGAGCTTGGATGGATGAAAGAATTTCTTGTTGTGGGGCTGGTGGTGGTGAGTTTAGGAAATCAAAGGAGGAAGCTGATTTTTTCGGTGATTCGGGCTCAGGCTTAAGAATGATTAAGGGTTCGTTGTCCTCAGTATCGGAGTCTGAGTCAGACACCAATATGATTTCAACTTTTTCATGAACGGGCTCGAACTCTACCATAGCTGTCATTGGATCCAGTGGAGCTGGACCCTCGAACATGGGCTCGTCTTCTATCATCAGGTTTTCCTGAGCCTCTTGCATCTTTTCCCCTGACCCCTGACCCTCTGTATATTCTGTCTCTGCTCCCCCTACAATCATCATGAGGTCCTCAGACTGTGTTTTCTGTCTTTTCTCCCCCTCATGGCGATCAGGGTCGTCCTGATCGTCGTGTTTTCTTTTCTGGGACTCAGCCTGAGGACGGCACTGAAGCTCAATTACGGCAGACTCAAGACGGTCCATTCTGGAGTTGAGTTGCTCCTGGACTTGAAAAAATTAGGCGAGTAAGCGTGTCTATCTTGTCTGAAAGGTCGGCAATCTGATTCTGGACTGAATGGGATCCTGGTGGAGGCACAGCTTCAGATTCGACACCCTTACCCTTTATAAGTTAGAGAAGGGCGGTGTGACGTTCCTCAGCAGCTTCCTTTTGGGCATCCAGGTCAGCCCGGGTAATAACACCGGCAGCACGAAGAGCTGCCGTTAACATCTCCAAGTTTATGGGGAGATGGCCTGAAGTGGATGGCGTTGATGCAGCCACTTCAGGTCTTCCTTCTGTCATTTCTGGCTCCACTATGGGACGCTAAGATCCGGAAGTTTGTTGAGCTGCCACGGAGGCAGCTCTTGGGGATGCCACAGAGGCATCGTGCGTCATGTGTATTTGGGGGGATGGAATCGTGAATGAAAGAGGTTCGGTCACGTGGGGCGGAGTGTGACCTCGTTCAACACCGCCACTCTCCGAATGAGACGACGATGGCGTATGAGCAAAATCCCCGTGGAATGAAGTGGTTTCCCTTTGAGGGGATACCAAGTGGATGGTGGGGGTGATTTCGACCATTGGACTGATGGTCTTTTGGTGGGTGGTCCGGCTAATAGGGCTGCGGTCACCCTCAGAAGTAATATCTATCCCTCGTACGACAGAGACGGTTCGTTCGGAATCCGCCGCCTCTGCCGCCTCACCTCCTTCTCCCTCACTTACAAACACATGCCCCCGCTCATCTATCCCCAATGATTGTTGTACCTCCGCCTCTGCTCCCTCATCCTCACTCATCCTAGCCTCACCTTCGGATTGGCTAGACTCAGTCGGTTCTGACTGAGCCTCATCCGGATAAAACGCTCAAATATAGGCCCGAACCTGTTCCAAGTCCCTTGCTATTAGAAGAAGTGAGAAAGGGATAGTCATTATCGGCACAGAAGGTGCCCCCTTTGGCAAAGTAAGCTTCTAAATGGCCACTGTAGGGTAGACATCCGCCTCAGGCCGCTCGTGAATGTCCTCATCATTATCCATGATGTATTGTATATGAGCTGCATGAAACGGTAGAGAGGTATGTACTTGCGTCCCTTTTTGGTTCCCCTCTCCATATGTACTCTTTTCAATTCCTCGAAGAGGAAGGCTGCGTAGTCCACATGTCGGTCGAATGCAAAGCCAGTGAACATGGCTAAGACCTGAGCAGAGGCTGAGTCGTGGCCTGAGTGCTTTGCTGTGAAGCATTTGTGAAGGACATCGAAGAGAATCCTCCATTGTGACTGAATATTCTTGGTTCGGAAATCGGATGGTTTGGTGAGAGGGCCGTCATAACCCAAGGTTTGTATTTCGGCGAGGGTTTCTTGGATGGAAGGAATGAGATCAAATTGAAAACGGCTTGGCGAATAAGTTTCGGCGGGAAGGCGAAGTATATGGCGTATGGCAGCGATGGTGATTTTGACTGGGACACAGTCAATGATGGTTGTGAAGTGGGGTTCGGCGTCGGGAACATATTGCAGTCGGTTCCAAAATTGTTGCAAGTATATCTGGGGAACTGCGATTGCGGTAGATAAAGAGTAATATATGGGGTGGTGAAGGAGGATGTCGAAGGCGAGGGTTTGTGGTTTTTTGGAGAGGATGGAGACATCGAGCTGCCAGTTATGGGGTATAAACTCGACAAACTCGGCCTGTGGGAGGATGGATTGTTCGGGTAATTGGGCGTTGTTATTGGGAATCAGGGGATGGGGTATGGTGAGGACAACAGCTGGTTCCATCATCCTGCAAAGGTGCATCAAAGTTAGAACAAAAGACTTTAACTAATAAGACATTGATGTGAAGTCTAGATAAGTGTGAAATAGAAACCGCCTGATCTGTTTTAAAGCATCGGGTCTTTATTAGTAGAATGAAATTCTACTAATAAAGTCCAAAGTCAATCGTTAAGAGACCAATGTTAGATCAGACTTTTTCACTCAAACACTAACCTTAACTCTAATCAATGGTGCACCGGAATGAAAATATTTTGGCTTTTGATTTTTAGAGAAACTGCAAAAATGGAAAATTTTTAAAAATATGCTAAGTGTTGGATTTCGGATGGACCGAATTCGGATGAACAGTGTCACCGAATTCGGATCCGGCCAAAATCCGGATGATGCATGAAATATGTTGTAAGAGGGTCCGAATTCGGATGCGATATGATGATGGCCCGAATTCGGATGGGGACCGAAATGGTTGGAAGTGATGATGAGTGAACCAAATTCGGATGAAGTGAGTGAAGGTGGACCGAATTCGGATGAATTGTATGCAATGGAAATGTAAATGAGTGAATTCAGATGAAACATTGAATCCGGATGAAAACCGAATTCGGATCTCACCCGAATCCGGATGAACAGTGCAATGACTTAGACTTATTGAACAGTTTTGAAATATTTATGAGGGACCGAATTCG
Organism: Centrapalus pauciflorus; assembly: GCA_020465985.1. Classification (NCBI taxonomy): domain Eukaryota; kingdom Viridiplantae; phylum Streptophyta; class Magnoliopsida; order Asterales; family Asteraceae; genus Centrapalus; species Centrapalus pauciflorus. The sequence continues at coordinate 186,551 of JAANYP010001039.1, read as the reverse complement.
GATGCACAGTGTCCGAATTCGGTCGGATGTTTTTGGTAGACATTTGAAACTAGTCTAAGCAGGACATCCGAATTCGGGGACTGGTCCGAATTCGGACGTCCGAAATGCATGTGAGCAGTTAATGTGTTCATGCAATCTAGAACGTGAACAGTGAAAATTGTGCTAAAAATGCATGAAGTTGAAGATCCTAGTCTAAAAACATATAATGAATAATTTATCTAAGTACAACAAAGTATATTTAACACATTAAACTACCTAAAATTAAGAAAAACCGAAGTAAAAAAGCTACTAAAATTTGAAAATCAAAAACATAATTTAAGATGTTAAATGCTGAAATAAATGTAGAAAGGGGTCACCTGATGATTCCGAAGATGAAAAACGCAAGAAAAACGAGATAAACTGATTTTCCAAAAGCTTGGAATTGTGTTAATGGTGGTGGTGGGCGGTGGAGTCGACGAGAGGAAGAAGGAAGAAGAAAGAAAGAAAGAAAGCTTGAGATTGAAGATAGATGCTATGACCGTTGACCCACCCTTTTAAAGGGTCTCGGGTCGGGTCGGGGCAACGAAGGTCCGCGCCCAAGGAAGGAAATGGGCCGCCGGATTTTCATAACACCACCAACCACACACACAAAATAACAAAACTATTGGGCTTAACAAAATAAAAACAAGATAGTTAATTAATAAAAAATTGTGGCCCAATTTATTGATCTTTTTGTGTTTTTCTTAAAAAAATAAGCAAAGATAAAATATTTCTGATATTTTCTTTGATCATTTTCGTTGAGACAAAAATAAAATAAACTAAAATAAAATATTTTTGGCTTTTTGATGAATTTGAACAATTAAAATCTTTTTGGGATTTTCTGAGCTATTAAAGTAAACTAAAAAATAAACTAAGATATAATCAATCTAAAATTTAAAGAATTTAACTACGAACATTAAAAAGAAACAAAGAATTATAAAAATTAATATCCTAACTATTCTCCTCCTCAAATAAATACTGATTCTCTCCTTTTATCCTTTAAAGATTGTATTTTTGAACCTTTTTAGCCTTAAAGATACAGACAAATCTGGATTATGTTTGCGTCCCACTCAGAGATGAACAATTCACACAGCAATTTGTCAGGATCATTAATTATTAAAAACGTACATAGATAAGGAAATATTGAGTTTCAATTTTGTGACACACTCCTTAAATTTAAATAACAGATATTTTCTAAAATAAAGGAATTTCAAACATGATAGATTGAAATAGAACTATTTAAGACAATATCTGATATTTAATTGGAAGGCGGATTCAACATGCCGATATGAGATACTAAAAACTGAAAACGAGGTTCGTCTAAATCTTTAGTAAATATATCCGCAAGTTGATATTCCGTGCCAACAAAATACAACTCAATGGTTCCCTTTTCTACGTGATCTTTTATAAAATGATACCTGATATCTATGTGTTTCGTTCGAGAGTGCTGCACGGGATTGCAAGAAATGGCAATTGCACTCCAAGAATCGCAGTAAATTGGGATATTGGTGAGTGAGAATCCATAATCGCGTAATTGTGTTCTCATCCACAGCACTTGAGAGCAACAGCTTGCAGCTGCTACATACTCAGCCTCAGCTGTGGATGTTGAAACACAATTCTTCTTTTTGGAAGACCAACTCACCGGTCTATCTCCCAAGAACTGTATTCCTCCCGACGTGCTTTTTCTGTCAACTCTAGAACCTGCAAAATCAGCATCTGAAAAAGCGGTAAGATCGAAATCGATTCCCTTTGGATACCATAGACCAAGATTGGGTGTACCCTTAAGATAACGAGAAATGCATTTTACCACAGTTAGGTGTGATTCTTTAGGGTCGGCCTGAAAGCGAGCACAAAGACATGTTGAAAACATTATATCCGGCCTACTAGCAGTCAGATACAGTAAGGATCCAATCATCCCTCTGTAAGTTGTATTATCAAAACTTTTCCCAGAAGGATCGGTGTCTAACTTACAGTTGGAGGCCATAGGAGTTGCGATACTCGTGCAAGAGTCTAACTTATACTTCTTGAGAATGTCAAGAGTATATTTCGACTGGTTCACAAAAATCTCATCCTCAAGTTGTTTGACTTGTAATCCGAGGAAAAAGTTCATTTCCCCCATCATACTCATCTCGAACTTGGACTCCATTAGGGCTGAAAAATCCTTACATAAATTACTGTCAGTAGATCCAAATATAATGTCATCGACGTATGTACTAGCATTATATGTGGGCCTTCCCTTTTAGTGAACAGAGTTGTGTCCACCACACCTTTACAGAAACCGGTAAAAATAAGGAAATTAGAAAGACTATCATACCATGCGCGAGGTGCTTGTTTTAAACCATAGAGGGCTTTATCAAACACATAAACATGGTCAGGTTTATGTGTGTCAACAAAGCCTTGTGGTTTTTCAACGTACACCTCTTCGTTAAGTTCACCATTTAGAAAGGCAGTCTTGACGTCCTTTTGGTACACTTTGAAGTAGACCTGGCAATTCGTGTATTCGTGTCGTTTTCACGTGTCAGACCCGAATTTGATACGACATGAATACACGAAGGGCAATAAGTTTTATCTCAAATTTTAAGATGTATTCGTGTCGTGTATTCGTGTCGTGTCGTGTCTCTCACAAACTCGTGTATTCATGTCTCCAATTGCCAGGTCTACTTTAAAGTCCTTGTGTGCCGCGTACGCCAAGAAGATTCTGATCGCTTCGATCCGTGCAACTGGAGCGAAGGTCTCGTCATAATCTATCCCTTCTTGTTGTCGGTAGCCTTTGGCAACAAGTCTCGCTTTATTCCTTATCACAATGCCGTTCTCATCTCGTTTGTTCTTAAAAATCCACTTTGTTCCGATCACTGTACGGTCTTTTGGTTTGGGAACTAACCGCCATACTCTAAGCTGTTCAAACTGGTTGAGTTTCTCTTGCATTGCAACTATCCAATCTGGATATTTTAGGGCTTCATCCACACGAGCGGGCTCTATAATACTAAGGAATGATGCGAAGAGGCATTCATTTGCAGACGCCCTACGAGTTTGGACTCCAGTTGAAACATCACCAATGATTTGATCTGTTGGGTGACTTCGGGTCCATTTAATCTCGTGTGGAAGGGGTGCTCAGGATGGGATCTCAGTGGTTAAAGTGGGGATGGATGAATATTCATGGTCAATGGTTTCAAATGAAGGTACCACTGGTTCCGGTTCGATTTCCGAGTGTTCAGGTGAAGGAAGGATAATTGGTATTATATGTGAGGGTATTATAGGAGTAGATTCAACTACGGATGTATCGGTGGATGTTGTGGATGGATGAGGGTATGATGTGGATGAAGATGGAGCGGAGAAACTTTGTGGCGCAGATGAATTGGAAGCATTACCTATATTATTGACAACATCAGACACATTAGCATTGGGACCAAATATTTATTCGTAAAAAGGATCAAACAAATTAACCAAATCAGAATAAGAAAAAGAAGTAGGGTTAGTAGAAGAGTCTCCAGGCATTTGTGTAATGCAAGGTCCTGTATTATCAACTTCGGGTGCCAGTTCAGCCAACTCATCAAATGTGACATGCACACTTTCATTGACTATTCTGGTTCGGGTATTGAATGCGCGATAGGCCTTCGAGTTGGATGAGTATCCAATGAAAATCGCTTCATCCGCTTTTTCGTTAAACTTCCCGAGGTTGTCTTTATCGTTCAGCACATAGCACCTGCAACCAAATACACGTTAGTACTTGATAAAAGGCACTTTATTAAAAAAGAGTTGATAAGGAGTTTTGTTAAAGCGCTTATGGAAAATGGAGCGATTTTGTGTATAGCAAGCTGTTGATACGGCTTCGGCCCACAAGAACGGAGGTAGCTTCGAGTATGTGAGCATTGTACGAGCGGCTTCCACAAGCGTACGGTTAATCCTTTCCACGACCCATTTTGTTGTGGCGTTCGAGCAGCAGAATACTGATGCTGAATACCTTTGGATCGAAGGAAGCCCTCAACTACCGAGTTCTTGAACTCCGTGCCGTTATCGGATCTGATTGATTGAACTGACAGCTGCTGTTGGGTCTCGACACTCTTTATAAAATCTATGATTTCTTGTGTTGTCTCGTCCTTGGATCGCAAGAACCTGACCCATGTATATCGTGAATAGTCATCAACGATAACCAACACATATCGCTTCCCGTTTATGCTCTGTGTCCGCATCGGTCCGCATAAATCCATGTGAAGTAACTCCAATACTCTTTTCGTTGATGGTTCGGGCTTTGGTTTGTGAGATGATCGTTTCATCTTTCCTTTCTCACAAGCTCCACAAAGATGGTCCTTTTCGTAACGCAATTCAGGGAGACCTTTGACCAGTTGTTTTGCAGCCAGCTTGTTGATATTTTCAAATTTCAAATGAGATAACCTTCGATGCCACAACCAAGAGTCTTTTGAAGAGGCTTTTGATAAAAGGCAAATGTTATCCTTTACTATGAGCTTGGCTACGTCAATGGTGTAGAGGTTAGAGTTTCGGGAACCAGATAAGATTTCTTTTCCATCCATACTCCTAACACTGCAGTTCTTAGCCCTAAACGTTACCTCTAGTACTTTATCACAGAGCTGTCTTATGCTAAATAGATTATGCGATAATCCCTCAACATAGTCAACGTCCTTGATGACTAGATTATTTAGAACTAAGTCCCCGTATCCTTTAATATGAGCCTGATGGTTGTTCCCGAATTTTACCGTTCCGCAATACTGTTCAACTACGTTGGACAGTAATTCTCTTCTTCCCGTCATATGCTTGGAGCAACCCGAATCCATATACCAAATGGATTTAGCCTGAAAAGCAAATAAATTCATACAATGAAAAACTATATGCATTCAAACACATCCATCGTTTATTTACAAGCAAACCGTGTTCTGAACCGAGATGTTCAGAAAACATGATGAGTTAAGACCGGGTCCTGAGCTGTGTGCACAGAAGCCAAATGTGTCGGTTTAAGCACAACCGACAAGCAAAAGAACGGGTCCTAGTCTATTGTAACTAGAAGCCATTTCATTGAAGAACGGGTCTTGATCAGAAGTAACCAAGAACCATCTGCATAAAGATCACACAGCTTTGGGTACCCACCTCAATATGGGTCCCTTTTTGTTAGGAGTTCCAGATGTATATGGCACGTGTACAGTGTTAGGAACCCATTTAGCATTTGTGTGTGGTCCGGATGCACAGCCCTTTGGAATCCATTGAAGATTGGATTTATTGGGCTTTGGAACCTTAGGCGCTGAAATTGCCTTTGGTTTTTGACATTTTGAGACCTTTTTGACCTTTGCTTTGGTTTTGGGCCTCGGCAATGGACAAGTCTCAATTTTATTTGTGGCTGATGATGCAACATTTTTTATTTTCTTTTTCCGAATTCTTTTGACAGGGTATGGCACGAAAGCATTCATTTCAGGAACCTGTCGTCTATAACGAGTTGGACATAGATTAAATAATTCACTGAAAGAGTACTTTAAAGAAACAACAGAATTCGGTACATCGTTACACACATTGTTACACACATTGTCTTTAGAGATTACAGACATCCTATCTCTAGTAACACATTCACTTGGCATTATAGCCTTCTTCACAAAAAAACTTGAAAAATCCTGCATGGTGGTTTTAGGAACTCTTCTTACATAATCTGTAGGAACAAAACGATTAGAGTCAGTAAGCATGGAAGATTTAGACTTGACAGAATTTTCTTTTTGTTGGTGAGTGGGTTTCTTAAAAGACTTGGATTGAATCTGAGTCTTTTTAGAAACCTCATTTTTAAACGATTTTGAACACTCACCTTTATAAATGAAAGAAGAAGTTTCAGCTTTAGCCTTACCTTTGCTTGATGACACATATGGGATTTTGGTGGAATGATAAACTGTTTGTTCTTTTGAAAAATCCTTCAATTTTTTAGAAACCATGTCAAAATTTTCTCTGTAGACAGTTAATTCCACAGATTGTTGAAAAGTTTGATTTACCAAATTTTATTCGCTCTTAAGAAGAGCATCTTGAAGATCAAGTGCTTTCTTTTGAGACGACTTCATTCCTTTTCTAAAACAGTGATTTGTTGTTGAAGAACTTTTGTAGGAATATAAAGTTGAGGAATTGGTTTTATAGTTTCTGTTTTCAATTCAGCTTCTGAATAAGTTGACAAGAAGTCTTCCTCTACAGTGGGTACTCTAGAAGGATAACTCTCGTTAAGTTCTTCATAATGAAAAGAAGATTATTTTTCTTTATGTTCAACACGTTTCTCATTCTCCTGGGTTAAAACTTCTTTTGATGACTCAAAAAAGAAAGATTTAAGCCCAGCTCCCATATAGTTCATGTCATAAAATAAAGGTAAAACTTTTTGGGCCTATTCCAAATATTTAGGATTTTTAAAACCGATTCCTTGTTTAGAATGGTAAAACCTAGTTTCTTTGGGCTGATTTAAGTGAATAGTTTGTTCTGTTTGACCCCTTTTTAAAAATGCATCGTCAAGGGTCTTTATTCGTGAGTACAAACTTATCCTTTCTTCTTCAATCATTTTATATTTTTCTAAACTGTCTATGTTTTCCATATTTACTGTGTCTAATTGTTTTAAAAGTACAGATATGTCTTCTTTTAACGAGAGTTTTTCTTTTGATAACCTATCCATACAAGATTCAAGATATATATTCATGTCCTGAACATCTACTTTTTCGATTAACATCTGCTTTATAACATTGTGATTAGTTAACCACTTTGATTGATATAATTCAGACGACTCTTTTAAAGTTTGAGCTAGATGTTCAGCCTGTACACACTTTGCAGTTTCAACATTTAACCTAGCTTGTAGATCAAGAATATGTGTGTGCAATGTACATTCATTATTTACAGATAAATTATTTACATGTTCTAGAATGTAATAGGAATATACCTCATTTGTCTCTGAACCGGATGATGAGCATTCGGGATCGTCGGTTGTGGCCATCAGACATGCTGGTGGATTTTTCATTGTCTCCCCCTCAGCAGCATGGTCTGAACTCTCAGCAGTGGATATGGCACAGTGCTCCAACCCTAGACGATCAACCACATAGCAATTCTTGCCCTTATCATCTTCCTCATCGGTATCTTCAGCATCCCAGTAATCTTCCTAGGAGACGAGGGCCATTGCGTCGTTTCTTTTCTTCGCGGCCTCCAGCTTTCTCTCATAGTAGCCTACGTCTCTGTCAAACTTATTGTTGCACTCCCGAGCAAAGTGGCCCGGTTTTCCACATTTGTAACAGACACGCTCCTCTGCGGCTTTCGGTTCATCGGCTCACGGCTCAACCGGCCTCTTGTCGGCGCGACGATGTTCTCTGCTATCATCCCTTCTTCTATCCCTTCGCTCATGCTCTCTCCTATCATCTCTGTGGTCGTCCCTACGATCATCCCGACGATCGTCCCTTCGATCATATTCTCGCATGTCGTCCCTGCGATCCTCGCGCCTATCATCTCGCCTTTCATAACAGCGATCATCTCGATAGTCGCGTCTATCGTCATACCGCCTCTCATCCCGATCATCCCTGCTATAGTCATCCCGATGATAACCATCGCGTCGTTCATCCCTTCTATCATTAGAGTACCTCCGCGGACCGGTGTCATAACGGAGTTGATTGTTAGTCTTGTTGGAAAAACGTCGTTGTTGGAGACGATTGGTCCACAAGGATATTTGTTCCTGAATAGTGGCCTCTTCCTCATCAATTACCTCACGCGGAGGAGAAGCATACCTGTACTGAGAGGACGATGAACCTGGTGCAAAGGATGGAGTGGGAATATTTGTGTTGGTAATCAAGTCTAGTGTATCATTGGGTTTCATTCCAGTGTTGGCAGATAGCAGCAAAGATGCGAGTTGATTTGCCATCAGTTTTTGTTGATCCACATCCCCTTGATACTTTTTCAGCTCTTTGAAGATGACATTGATAGATACTTCAGGAATATTCAGGACGCGTTTTGTGGCCCGGCATGCAATCTGCCACTCGAGGGCTAAGGCTGCAAAGAACTTGATGTTTATGTCATCCCTGTCCTTTTTTATGTGCAATTTGTTTAATTCATTTAGTAGTACTACACAAAACCTTGTGAACGTAGCTTGCAGAGATTCCCCGTCTTTGGCTCGGAATTCTGTAAACTTAGCCTTTGCTTCCTCTATCTTAGCGCGATCATCGAGATCTGCCCCGAGCATTAGGACTTCCAATTCGTCCCACATTTCTTTGGCAGACATTTTGCTGTCTACGCCAACCAAGATGTCAATGGGGAGGGCCTGATAGATCAAATATTCCGCCCTCTTATCGGCATGTTGCCTGTCTCTCTCGGCGTCATTAGCGGGTTCTCTTTCAACCTTAGAAGCTAGGACAGAGGGGGTCAGCCTCGCATCTGGCGGCGATTTCCCGATAGTAGATCACGGGACCCTTAGAGATGGACTGAAGCATTAGGTTCCCAAGCGGTTGCATTCCAAAAAATTTGAGGAACCGGGATTTCTATTGTTCATACTCTTCAGGATAGAGAACAGGTGGTCTGTTCTCAGATCCGAGTACGAGAGCTTCACGAGACATGATTTGGGTGCTGATGAAAAAGATAAGATCTTAAAGGTGGAAACTTGAAACGGGTGGGCTGGACTGCGGAAGAATAACACACTGGATGGTGCTAATTCGGATGAAGTACTGAGTTCGGATGAACAATAATTCAGACGGGCAGCAATTCGGACAGGGACCGAATTCGGATGAAGACACTGGTTCGGACTGATACCTAATTCGGATGGGTGGTGCAGGATGAGCCAAATTCGGATGAACAGTTGAGAATTCGGATGAACAGAGTGTAGTTCGGATGGGGAAAGGAACCGAATTCGGATGGTCCGAGTTCGGGTGAACAGTGACTAATTCGGACAGGCACTTAGGGAATTGTCCAGGAAGGGGACCGAATTCGGATGGTCCGGATTCGGTTAGTCCGAAATGGATATGATCTGAAGTGAGAATTTAAAATTAAAGCACAAGTCCAAAATATGAAAATGAGAATGCCTGATCTGAACTTCGGATGGGACCGAATTAGGGTCCTAAATAGGCACAGGGTGGTCCGAAATACACCTAAGTCTGGTCCGAAGTGGACCAAAATGAGGTCCGAACTAGGGTTGTAGATGGTCCGAAATGAGTCTGAATTGGGATCTAAAATGGTCCGAACTGCTACCGTTGAGGGTCCGAATTACAGCAGGTTTTAAGCAGAAATTCTAAGGCAGAACAGTTCAGATGACGATTTTAGCAGATTTAAAGCCTAAAAATGTTTCTAAATTATTAGGAAACTATTTTAAACACTTCTGATGTTTTAAAATATACTAAAACACTTAAAAATCAGTAAAAAAACAAGCAAAAACCCACTAAAACCCATATTTTTTAAACTTTTCAAAACTACCGATTCTTGATGATTTTAATGGAAAGATGGAACAGAATAAGCTCGAAATCAGTATAGGATGATATTGTGGTGATTATATGACAAGAATAACACAAAAAACAACCGAAAACTGAAGATTAAAATGATCTAACCAGTTTAGAGGATGAAGAACTAGAAGAACATGAAGAAACCCAGCAGAATCCGTAAGAATGCAAATTGAAATCCACCTTTTTAGCTCTGATACCAATTGTAATACTGTATTCCCGATATATTTCAGCACCTTTATGATTCTTTATCAAATCCCAAGAAGAAACAAGCTCAATAATTGAGAAATGATGAAGAAAAGACAAATGGAATGTTGAGAGAATATATGAAAATGTTGGCTGCTCTTTGTATTCAATATTCAACCGTGTATTACAATGTGAAACCCTAGGAGCTATAAAGTAGCCTCATTTAATTAACTATGAGACTTTGACACCTTTGGCCCCTAGACTTTTACATGGAAATAAATTACAAGGAAACTAAATACAAGACTAAATACTAAGTAAATAATTATTAAAAAATAAGTCCACATGATCGAAATTAAATATCTAACAGTTCTTAAAGGAGCGTGTCTGACAAGTTCGTGGAACCCTAGAAATACCCCTAAGTTCGAGTGCCGCAAGTTCGTGAAACGGCCAAAAATTTGACTTTTTCAAAATATCAGATTAAACCAACGTTTTTAAGATTAAAAATACTGATTTCAACTGAAAAGATGAACTAATATGAATTTTTTTCCCGTAACCTTGCTTGTAGAACTCAGAAACCTTAGAAAATCGTAATTTTTCTGGTAAAAACGTCAAGAAACCAAGAATATTCGTATGAACACGAAGAACGCGACGAATACTCGAATGGCTCTGATACCACTTGTAAGGTCACCTGCAGCACGGATCTGATCTTGACGTGACACCTTCCTACGAGTGCGGAATCCTCGTTAGGGGTTTAACGGATCGATCACACACGGAAACCCAAAGACGAACACAATGATAGTCGATACAACGAAGGACCTGACACGTGTATTTCTCCGAAACAACTCTCTGAAATGTCACAAATTCGTACGTGCACTGATACGAGCTCTCAATGTTAATTTCTACAAAAGTCTCTTCACCCGGATGCTCTGTTTGCTCTCAAGTTCGACATAACCTTTGAGCCGTCAAAGATTTCTGAATTCACAAAGATAAGTTCATTATATAGATGATAAGTTCGTGTAGATGCTCCTCACGAACTTAGACTCACCTGTTAGAACTTATCTTATCTTTACCTATTAGAACTTATCTTCACCTAGAACTTATTTTCACCTAGAATTTATTCTAGAACTTATCCTTAGAATTTGTTCCTAGAACTTATTCTAGAACTTATTCTAGAACTTAATCTAGAACTTATTTCTAGAACTTATGTAACAACCTAAACTGTACTTAGCATTAAACGACCAGTTTAGCGTTAATTTATCCGATTAAATGTAAGTTAATTATATTATTAACAAAGTAAATTTAGTTTAAATTACTAAAATTATGTCAAGAGTAAAAGAGTTATAACTAAACAAATGTGATAATTATAAAGTATGTAATTTAATTTTTATAATTAAATGAAAGAAAGATAATTTAGAAGTGGGGTTAAATTGTGAATTAAGAAAGATGAACTAAATGAATTCCAAATATATATGCAATCTGTTCATTATAATTGATAAAAGAAAATTTTGGAGAGCCTCTCTCTCTAACATCACTCTAAACCCACGGTTTCATCTCCTTATCATCTTCAAATTGGAATAAATCAAAGATACAAGCTAGAAATTATCAAGCAAGCATCAAGAACAAGAGCATACCAAGATTTCCAAGGTAAATTCATCATCTTTAAAAAAAAAATTGTTCCTTGGTTTATTATGAAGCCCACGGCTTCTTAAGTCTATGAAAGCAAAAGTCTTCTTCAATCATAAATTAGACAAAGATTAGTACTTCAAACAAGAAATTGAAATCATGCATGCAAACGTTATGTGTTTAATTGACTAAACTTGTAATTTCAAGCCTTAATTCCAACTTGAAAAAAATAAAGTTCTGATATTTAATGTAGTTGCTGTCCAAGTTGAATTCAATCCTGTTTTGCCGTAAATGGATGGCCAAGAAGGCCAATTGGCCTTCGGCCTTGGCTTGATTTCATTTGTGTGTATTTGTTCATTAAAAGAAGCATCAACACCTTCAAATTCTTTTCTTCGCTGCTGGAATGAAAATAAAATCAGAATAGGAAAAGAAAAGAGCAGTGCAAGTGTGTGTTGTGTGTGTTTTGCATGTTAATACCGAGACCCATTTTGCATGCCTACCGAAACCTTGGTATTGAAGAAACCGAAACATTGTGACACTACTGAGACCCTATGAAAACTACCGAATGGACAGAAATAGCAAGACTAATACCAAAACCTTTAAGGTTTCAGTAATCTCAAATCTATCGAAACCCACTCCAGCAGCATTCCTTTTATTTCTTTGTTTTGGATATATGCAGAAACAGGGACAACTCCTTTTCTTTCTTTCACAAAAATAGAATGTGCATGGTGTGTGTGTGTGTGTGTGCTAATCGAATATAAGCAACAGTCATAGAAATATTTTAATTTCCAGCACCTTTCTTTTATTACATAAATACAGTAATTGTATGCAACAGAAACCAAACATCAGCCATGCTTCCTTTCCTTCTTTCCATGTAAATACAAATGTGCAGCTAGAGTATGAATATGACAGCATTAGTATGTGTGTGGGTGCTGTCATTTGTGAAAGAAATAGTGTCCAGCATCAATTCTTTCCCTTTTCATTCAAACACATAAATGAAATATGTGTGGGTGTGTCGACTTTATAGAACAAAAACAGAAACCCATAACCGAAACCTTCATGGTTTCGGTAACTCCATAATACCGAAACCTTTCCCTTTTTATGTCAAATATATATGTGTGTGCAGTGTGTGAGACTGAAACAACAATAGGAATAGCCTTTCTTTTATACATAAAAATAGTATGTCTTTTTTGTGGTGGTGGTGAAAAGAACCGAAACCAGCAGCCATTTCCTTGTTTTTCCATATATAAAAACTAAGCTAAGTGTGTGTAAAGTGTGCAGCAGAAAAAGCATCAGCCTTTCATTCCCTTTTAATTCATTTTATTTACTGAAAAATTTATATGTTCTGTATGAGAGTAAAACAGAAAATAGAAACAACACCAATCTATAAATATATATTTGTTTCAAGTGTGATGTATGTTTGTTTATGTGATAGCAACCTTATGTAAATATCTTTTACCAGTAGCAGTCCATATCAACAAACATAAATTAAGAAAAAGTCTATTTTCTTATGTGATTTGTGTGCATTTATTGTGACAGAAACAGTAAAGTAGTCATATATAAATACTATAACTCGGATGTATTGTACCCATGTAGCATGAGCAGCCTTTTCATCGGATTGATTCATATATATAAGTTAAAATGTGTGCTTAATAATGCCCATATAATTTGGTGTGCCTTGATATGTGATTTAAAAATATCCAGCAACAATAAGTTCAATTAATTTAAAAAAATGTGTGGATGCATTCAACTGTATGTCTAAATTTATAAACGCATATTACATAAGAAAGCATGGAGCGAGATTTTAATAACAAGAAATGCATATAGACGCCATGAATATTATCAGTTAAATTCTATGAACGTTCAAATGTAAGTGTTATGAAATAATGACATTTATAAACATGTTACAAGTCATAAGTGCATAATTATGCATAATATGTCAATTGCATGTATATGAAAGAGTTAAAGTGCAACTGAAAACTAAAGAAAGACCAAATGAGGTCACACATGTCCATAAAATGCATAAAAGCACATGTCAGGGCTAAATTATATGCTTAATTGTGATGCAACAAAGTCTAAGCCGACATGAAAATTCAATAAATGAATATGTCTATACATAAGCTTCAGAAAGTCAAAGAATTCATCAGAGACACACAAATGTGTTATGTAATGTCATAAAAGCTTATGTAAATTAATTTGTCATGCAAATAACAGGTTCAGCTAAATCTGAACTATGTTATAAAGTCAAAGTCTGTAAGGCCAAGCCAGAAAAGTCAAGTTAAAGCAATTAAAGCCAAGATCAGTTAATAAAGTCAAGCCAAAGTCAGAGAAGCAAGTCAAAGCCAAAGTCAGTACAGTCAGAGCTAAAGTCTGTAAAGTCAGTAAAGCTAAAGTCAAATCCTAAGATAACTCAGGTTGTGGATATAATCTGCTTGCGAAAGTGAAAGTCAACAGCCATGCAATAAAACCAGTAACTGTGAGTTATAGATATAACTGTATACATGCTTGTCTTCCTATGAGACATATTGTTGTTCTAGCTTTATTTGAAAGTCTTATATGCTCAACTAGAATGTGACCTGTGCACACCTTGGTACGGTGATGCCCTGTGGATCATGAAAGTTTTTAATATATCATCATGCACACTTGTCTTTACAGTCTGAATTAGTCTTTGATATATTATTGTTGCTATCTTGATTCATTACTTGAATGTTTTCAGTCATTTGCCTTGATATCAATGCTTTCATATGCTTCCGCACAATTCAAGTCTGAGTAAGTCAATGTCAGTCTATGATTAAGTCTACTCCGATGTTTGCCCACGTTGTCTTGCTGGTAGCTAGCCCAGTATGTGGTTGGCCCCCACTATTAAAAGCGTGTGTGTGGGATTAAACATCATCTGATCTTTAGTCCTATGTCTCACAATGTCTGGATGATAGCGGCAGTCATGTCAAAATCGCGCTTAAAGTCAAAGTCAGAGATTAAAGTCAAAAGTCAAAGTCAAGTCTCCGCTTAAAATTGTCATGGCATGTTAACTGTTAAATCTATAATCTCACTAAGCACCGCTTACAGTTGTTGTTGAATCTTTTACAGGTTTAATCAAAGGAAAAGGTCCAGCTGAACCAAGCCCTTAGGACCTGCAAGCCCGAATTGGAAGTCACTAGACCACTACTTCAACTGAAATTGGTATCGAATGAATTGATTATGGTGGTGGTTTGGGTAGAAGCAGTGACATGCATTGTGGTTATGTACTAGATTAATGTCCTTGTGCCCTTTATAGTTTACTTTTAAACTTTAATAGTCTTTTTTAAAACTTATTGTAAAATAATCCTAATTTCTGTAATGACTTAATTCCACATTTTATTAATTCTATATTAGTTGTGATTGATGCTGTATTGCTCCTTGGGACTCAGTTATTCAGGACTGCCCCGTAAGGGGAGGTCTTGACAACTTATTCTAGAACTTGAGATGATAGACTGGAACTTAACATGCAAATGTAAACATCATACACAATCATGATATCAATAAGAAAACTAGACTGCTGTCGTCACACCGGATGTACCATCACCCCCTTCAGAAATTAAATTTTTAAGCACGCAGTCTGAATTATTTTAGCCAGATTTAATAAGCGTAAGTTGGGGAGAGTGCGCGTAAAAATTGAAGAAATGGGTATAGAGACTTGCGTACGTCCCAGATCAAAAATCCGGAGGCCTGGGTGCAGGGGGTGCAGGGCTACGCCCCGACGCGCTGGAATTCTTATAAAAGCAAAACCCTACGCCCAAGACGCCATAAACCCTAAAACTCGATCCTAGAAGCGGCGATTTTCGATTTAAAGGCCTAAAACCTCTCGAATAACGCCCTTTTTGCGTCAATTCTTCAATCCGGTGATAGTTTTTCTTAAGAATTACTAAGGTATACTCTCTCTAAGGCCCCTAGCTTCATTCTACGTCAGTTTTTATAGATATATCATGCATGCATGGGATGAACTTTTTGGGGGTTACATCGTTTTTCAATGAAAAATGGTTAAATATAATTTTGTATACTAATATAATTAATATAAACATATTCTTGCAAATGTTTTATTAAAAATCTTAGTTTTTTTTTCAAGTACGCTTTATTTTTAAATATTTTGAAAAGTTTTGTTAACAGGTTGTTTTGACCAAAGAACTCAACACGTTGATGTGCCAGTTGATTGGATCCCCAACCTCTAGTTATCCCAACACCCCTAGGAAATTAGAACACAACTATTTCTTTATAAAAAATATTCTAGACGTGTATTATTGGAAAAGAGGGTAAGGAGACAGGATTTCGAGGATTACGGAATCCTGTATCTTTTCGATTTCTTAGGTTGGGAGGGAGTATTCGATCTAGGCGGCCCACATATTCATCAGAAAGACGTAGTGGAGTGGATGTCTACTCTTCGGAGGGAGACGGGTACCAGTTATATTGAGCCTAGGTTAATAGGCACCGTCGTGGCGATGGATGCTAGAATCGTTCGCCAATTATTTAACTTAGATACTGGGGTGGGCAACGAAGGGTCTACCCAACGCGGGTACGAGTATAAATTTGAGGCCCAATTGGCCTTTACTGATATGACCTGGTCTAGAGAGTGGGTGGAGCAGGTGTGTAAGGTGTTTGACCACACCATCGAGGAAGCAGAGGCTTCCACTTCCTATAATAGGAAGGATTTGTCCCCGAGATGTAAGGTGCTTCACAAGATTATTGTGAATAATATCCTCCCGCGAGATATCGACTTATCTAAGGTCAGACACAGGGAAATCACTGTTCTTTATGCGCTTTCCAAGGGCTATGTACGACACGAGAGAGAGGACGATCATCCCCCACGGATGGTTGATCTCTAAATTCCTTGAGAGGATGGGTGCACTTTCACCTGATTCCCTTACTTCTCCAGTCTTGGCGACGTACATAACGGTCGTCATGTTTCCCACTCTGATTTTTAGGGAAGTTGATGAGGAGTTCGAGATATTCGACATGGAAACTAATCGGTCGTACATCGAGGACTACACCAAGGATGAGAGGAGAGAGAGAGAGAGCAGAAGGTCGTGAATGAGGCGGAAGTTCAGCCCAAAGAGCTGAACCGGGGAGCGTCTACCTCGCACAGTTGAGGCAATGATGATGCTGACTTTAACTGCGTTATGCGGCGGTTAGATGATTTGATGGTGGGTCAAGGTGAGTTCCATGAGCATGAAACCCAGAGTTAGATGATATGAGTGGGAGATTGATCCATATTTACGATATGGTTGATTATTTGTCGGATCGGGTAGATCGGATTCAGGATGGGCAGAGAGCTTTGGCATACCAAAATTCCTATTACTAGCACCATAATTGGGCGTATTGGGAGGGGGTCCGACATCACAAGGATTCCCATGTCGGTTTGCCATATCAGTCATATGTTGATTATACTATGTACCAGTCCTATGACCCTGCCGTAGATACTTATCAGCGTTACCCAGCACATGGCAGACAGGATTTACCAGACCAAGTCCCCATTCACTTGTTTCCACATCCACCACAAAACCCCGCAGATCAAGGCCCGTATGGAGAATTCTTCAGCAGCGTCTTCGGTCCTCCTCCTCCTCCATACTGACGATCGGTAACTATCTATCTTTGTTCTTTGTTCTTTATTTTTTTGTACTATTATTTCTTTTAGTTTACATTTTTTAGTAACATCTATTTCTATTTTTCTTAGCCGAGTCCTTTTATAGATTTTAATAATCATATAGTTCTTTAAATATTCCCCATTTGACTCTTTTTTGCCGATTAGACCGTGGAAAATGATGATAAATAGAAAATATATGTACTCGGGAATTGGCTAGTGTTAATAGGATATTCTATAATTAAGAAAAGTGTCGTAATAATAGTTAACATTTTTGTTATGTATATTGAATTCAAGTAAGTTAAATTATATTCGGGCCTAAATATAAATAATGTGTCAAAAGATTTTGAAACTCATGCAATAAGATGAAGAGCTTAATCACATTTTTAGCCTCAAAAAAGCAATTCAATTATAGTCTAGATGCTTCGGGAAATTAAGTCCTTTAGGGTACCACTCATGCCTAATCCCCTTAAACCGTCTGGTTTGGGAGTGATTGACCTAAATCTCACTACATGGACCAACTAGATAACTTGAGTTAGAAAGAAATAGAGATATAAGCATGATATTAAAAAGAAAAAGTTGTCGTAAACATGCATAGAGGGAAAAGATGGTCAAGAGGCCCACGTGTTTTAAGTTTCGTAACCTTGAGCTAAAAGGATAATTTCCAAGAGTGAGATACATTATATAAATTCTAAGAAAAATATATTTTAACAGAAAATGGCTTTGGTTAACATAATAAAAGTTTTAACGCATCATCGTGAAAGCTAGCTTAACTTAGAATCTCTAGACGAACTTCTAATATATGCCCGGTACATAGTTCATTCTGATTCCAAAGGTGTCACACCCCGTTACCCCGGTTGGCAACGAAGCGTGACGTCACGGAAGCATAACCATAATCATAACGAACGACCACTATATGGACGTTTTTAAAATACATTGTTGAAACTTTAAAACATAGTAATGTTTTACATAGTCTGATATGAGTAAAGGAGTTCACAAAATACAGAGATTTAATTACATAATTAAAATATCCAAAATAATGCAGTTAAATCTCCATCGGTTTGAAAATGAGTGCGACTCCTTAAGTGCGGAAGTTTGAAAATGAGTGCGACTCCTTAAGTGCGGAAGCTTGAAAATAATTCCGATGTGATGAACTTGCCTTAATTTCCTGAAAATACACGCTAAAATACGTCAACAAAATTGTTGGTGAGCTCATAGGTTTACATGTAAATCTGACTTGTATGGACAACAATAGTAGAGTTTGAATTTATAAAATCATAAATTCCATGTTATGTATTACATATAAACCATCATGCAACCGAAGGTTAATTAAAATGAGTTTGCCCTGTGCAGTATCCCCGACTGTAATACCGTGTGTTGAATATATATGCACTCGCTGTTAGCCGACCCGAACTAACCCGAATGGGGGACATGACTCCCAATAGATCCATCCACAATATATTCGCGCTTATAAATAAATGCAATTAACGGTTCATGATATAAGGGCTGATGGAACCACATGTGTAAGACATAATAGAAATGAAGATGTTTTCGTGTCCATATAAAACGAAGCATGTATTTCATCCCCAAAACATAACAGTGTGAAAATAGGGGCTATGAGAACTCACCGAGATTGTGATGGCAAAAACGAGCGTAAAAAGCTATTTAGCGTAAATGGATGGATGATGCGTCGGTGAGTTTAATCGAGTCCTAAATGATAATAAGGACTTAATATCTCTAATATATGATGATATATATATTTATAGATTTTTATGTCTTAAATCACCCAACATTACAAGTTTATAAATAAAATCCGCTTAAAACGTCTAGTTTATATATATATAATTTTCCAGGTTTTTCGGAGGTTTTTCGGCCTACTTTGAGGCTGTTTTTGACTAAGCTCCAAAATGTTTTAGGCTTTGGTTTTCTAGGACATTAAACTACTATATACAAAGGATTTTTAGAATCAATAACGGCCATTTTTCGAGATGTTTAGGTTGATGAAAAAGCTCGTTAAATATCCTATGTTGTCCATTTTTGAGCTGTCAAACTTTCGGTTTCCCAAATAATTTCTGGAGGTCTTAAACTCCAAAATAAATTATGAAAAATTCCAGATCTATAGTTAAGACATAGATCTAACTTTTGAGACAAGAATCAACTCATTTCGTTAAGTTATGAATTAGTTATGATTTTTCAAAGTCGATATAAATTTTCTGCCGAAAATCCGTAGTTTTATAACTTGAAACAACTTATGATTCTTGTTGTTTATTCAAAGACTACTTGTATAGAAGTTATAAAAGTTATAAAACACATATATATCACATGTTTTCATAATATTAACATTTTTATAATGTGTTCATATATTCATAAACACATTTAAAGAAACAACTTAAAAATAAAACTAGAAACTTGTAAACTTGAGTTTTTATAAAACTTGTTGTTGTTGGTGATTATATATATTATGCAAGACTTATATAAACATAAATGTATGATGAAATAAGTTAGTATTTACTTACTTTGATGTTTTTAGAAGAATGGAAATGAGTAGAAGGTTGGATCTTCAAAGGTTTTTCACCAAGAACACCTTGCAAATGAAGAACACTTGAAAGAAAAGTTTTGTGGAGTATGTGTGTGTGTGTGTGTGTGGCCAGTTTCTAGAGAAAATAAGGAGAGATTTTTGGTGTGAAAATTATGAAGGAGTTTATCTCTATTTATAGAGGAAAATAAGCCTTTCAAAATGGAGGTGGAGTGTAAGATCTATCTTGAATTGAAAGGAGATGGTGTTGTAGGATTTGATTGAGATTGAGCATGGTTGATGGAAATAAAATATGGAGGTTTTGTACCTCCGAGTGGCCGGCCTGAAGGTCAAAATTATGAGGTATTTTCATTTTTTTTTTGTATAAATGTATTTAGAATGTATTCTTGTATTTCCCTTTTCTTGTAAATTCATAAATACTTTTGAATGCATTGTTTTAATGAATTGTTTTAGTCTTGCATAATTAATGTTAAGTAATTGTATTAGTGTATGATTAGTGTCACTAATCATAATTTAATTATGTACTTAGTTGAATTAATCCCTCATATCGTAAATCGATTGGATTAATTGATTTCCCGATTCATCGCACCGATGAATTTGATTCTAATTGAGTTGAATTTTCTAATGAGTATTGTTAATCACTTTGATTAATTTCTAATTACCACTGATTAGATTATAATTGGCTATTAAATACAGATTAGGTCATTGTTGCTAACCTGGTTTAGTGCCGGATGTTACAAAAGGCTTGTTCGGGGAAGACCAAGAGTTAAGTTGATGAGGTTTGATAGGACTATAATTTTATGTGTTTTCGGTATTGTTTTCGGCTCATTTAAGCACATATGCTTCGTAACTTCCATATTATTATTACTAAATTGTGTTTCAGGGTCAAGAAGTCAAATGGAAGCAGCTCGAGAAAATTCAGCGTGAACCGAGTCGGTGGGGGCGCAAACCTGCGCCACCCTACGCTGCAAAACAGAACTATTGAGAGTTAGAGAGCACTTCCAGTGCAGACCAGCATAGCCCAGTCCGTACCCTCAGCGTAGCGGGGCACAAGCCTACGCTAGTGTGGCGGAAAAAGATTGCAGACGCGTTTTTGACCCCAAAATCCTAATTTCCACCTCCTCTATAAATAAAGGTCGATGGCAGCCATTTCAAGAGTCTCGAAAGTGTTGAAAAAAGCGGTGAAGCCCTGCTGGAGTTGATTTACGATACGATTACGAAGACGGTGGATTGCACCCGTTCGAGCCTACGATGATGTCTCCAACCGTTCCCGGTGAAGAGCACACGATGAGCGGCTAAACACCATAGCCATTTGCGGAGGATCTGCGACTAAGTTTTACCCTTTTGAATCTTGTTTATGTGTTGATGTATATAGATGCTTGAATATTATGTGTGATGCAAATAATATACATTTGGTTCTGTTATGAGTAATTGGTTTAATTGGTAAAAGCAAGATAGTTCATAGTGATATTATTATTTGTGCCGAGTCCGTTAGTTTAGTGATTTAGACAAGTAATGAATGTTGCATGCGCTATGCCGAGATTTATTGGTTAAATTATTTGCAAGTAATATGATTAAGTAATTGGTTATGTCTATGTGATCATTACATGAGAGTCAATTGGATAATAACTTAAGCCGTAGTGATCCTGCGAATGGTTGTCTTTTAAATTGCTTGTTAATCAATTCGTTAGTTGCTTACGTTGTTTTAGTTATAATTTAGTCGTAACTATTAGTCCAAACAAATCATTCAATTTACAATTTAATCGCTTTTAATAAACTAAATAAAATATCTAATTAACCCTAATTCACATACGTACTCCTTGCGGATTCGACCCTTACTTCTCTAAGCTAATAGTTAGATTTAAGGTTATTTCTATGGGCCACAACGACGGCTCGTCATGTATTTTCTTTCTCCAACAACAACAACATCAGCAATTTAGGATTTAAGAATAGGATCCATTGATACTTGCTATATCTTCACCAACTTATTCCATCAAGGTCTCAAGGTATGTTTGAGCTTCGATCTTATGGATTTTATGTGTCAATCAGTTCCCGAGTGTTAGAGTTATATCCAGAAATGTTTTAGTATGGTTCGGGATAAATTCGTTGGGTTATATGAGTTGAAAATCGAGTGGGGTGTAATCCCCTAGCCGTGACAGAAATAGAGCAACCTGTTGCTATTCCTCCGTGAGTGCGGCTGCAATCCCCTGATCGTGGAATGCTATGAGTCACGGGAGGTTTGGGCCGAGCTCGAGTGAGCGCGACCGCGACTCCACTGAGCACGGGCGCGATCTGAGTACGAGGTTAGGGTTTGGGGTATTCGGTTCATGTATTCGGGTATTAGGGTTATATGGGATATTAGGGATTGTGTATTGAGTTTATTGAGTTGGGTTAGTGATATCATGTTATTAATTTGTGTTTCTAGGGTCTCGTGTTGATCGGGTTAGGTTACGGGTAGGGAACCAAGACTTGAGGAGCATTATTTTAGAGTCAGGTGAGTTGCAAGCTTTTCTAAGATACATATACGATTATTTATCTTATACTTGCATGATCTTAAACTGAGCTTTACTTACGAGATTATTATGAGTTCTACGGTCATGAATGTATTAATGAGTTTAATCGTGAGCTCTATTTTATAATATGAGATTTGGGACACATGAGCTACCGAGATATTGTGATAAACCGTATAGCTGGGTAGGGGTCGAGTCGCTCTCGATTCCATTTTGAGCTCCTGGCGACTACTTTGTGCGGTCTAGGGATATGGGTACGTGGATTATTTCACCATGATGAGTACCTATTACGAGTTATATATGTGGGATCTAATATACTGTTTAGTAGAGACCACATAATGTTGTATTATCGACCTTTCTAATAATCATACTACTAACCCTTGCATTCTTACTATCGTTAGCTGGCTGTTATGTTTAATGTGTATATCTCAGGTGATCAGAGTACTAGCATGTCTGCTTGACCCAAGTAGGCTACACATCAGTTGCTGAGGAGATTTTAGCTACCTAGCTAGAGTTAGTTATGGTTTTGTGGAATCTGTATCCTTCAGATGTTATGTAAAATAAACAGGGTTAATACCGTGACTTCTGTGTAAATTTATGCTTTAAATTCCCGAGGTTCACCGTGTTTATATTGGGAATAGTTAGTAGAAATTAATATATTATATATTTGTCGACGTGTCATTTACATGGTATTTGAGAATACTTTGAGGATGTTACAATCCTACCAAATGATTTCGAGCAGTATTGGTATAAGATCATTTTCTAATACGATTGGACGTTGGATCATGGGATCGATCATAGTATCAGTCACCGATCCGATCCTATCTTTTACTCGGTCCAAAACTTTTTAATAAGGTTTTCATATGATTGGTACCGATCCGGTCTAACCTTTTATCTAGATTCAACTATTTTATCCATTAGGATCATGAGTCAAATTATAAGATGTATTATTTGGTTGACTTTTTTATGACCATAACCATTATTAACATGAACATATGTTGTTACCCTATTTATTGTATAAATATTTTTTTTGAAGTGTTATATAATGAATTTATAATATAAACTTACAAATTATAGTACCTAGAAAAAAATTAAAAAGTAGTGATCTTATGGTAGAATCTTACGATCCCATTCTGATCCTATGATCCCAATCTTGTAGAGACGAAAATGATCCTAGATAATATCTCGATCTTTAAACCTTGCGTAGATAGACAGATAGATATGTGAGTTAATAAATTAGTTTTATAAAGTTATATTAAATTTTATCTATATAAGTTTGTTTGATTTTAGATTTTAAATTTTATAAGTAGTTTTGGAATTAGGGTATGTTTGGTATAGAGATTTGGGAGCTGAGAAAAGGAAATAACAAAAATTCTTTTGTCTAGTAGACAAATAAAAATTGAGAAAGGAACGAATTCCTAATCTCGATCACACAAAGAATTTTACAGGACACCAGTTCCGGTGCCAGATAATGAAACCGACAAGCGGTGGAAATGGTTTAAGGTTAGTCAACTTAATATTTAGGGATATATACAAAAATACCCAAAATTGTAGCCCACTTTTCAAGTTAAACCAAAAAAAATCCACCTAACCAAAATACCCATCATTTACGTTACCATATTTACGTGATGCCCATCATTTTCGTGATTTGTACTTTTTAATAATATTTTAATGCATTACGTTACAAAAGGTGAAAAGTAACGTTAAGTTCATTACTTTTACATTACCAAATCTTTTTTTGCTCATTTCCAAGAAATTTGCAATCATTTTTTTTTTTATTTAACTAAGAGTTGTCCTTGTGCTATATATGAAATTTTGATTCTCGTCCCTAAAAGAATTTAATTACATTAGTAGTCCCTAAATTAGAACTTTGTTTCATAAACTGTAACACCCTCTCTTTTCACATAAATGCCACGTCATTTACAATACACAGGTGGCGATAACACATATCATCTATACAACACATGTCAGAGGATGCTACTATCACTGATAATTAAAACCTTTAACACAAACATGTCGCAAATCCGATACAGACGATTAACCCAACTAAACTAACATACAAAGCCAGACTATCAACTATCACATACGATACTAGTCTGACTAATACACAAAACAGACACGAAGATCCCCAAGTCCCGATCCAGCAAACACAGCTACCGATCCCCTCTCTGATTCACTGAACATGGTAGACTCGAAAACGTAAGCTCGAAAGCTCGTGAGTACGCGAGGGTTAGACTTTGCAACATAAACACGTAAGACACATACACATAGCACATACACACATAGAAATCTCTATCCCTATCCCTGGCAATCAACAATGTAACTCGGGCATGAACACGTAACATGAGATCCGAAGCCCTGCACACACAATCACTGTGAGGACACTTCCCCGGCTAACGACCGTGCGCACCGGTGGTTAGCTAAAACCCTGTAGCATGAGCACGAACTGCATACATGCCCTGCCATGTATACACGCTCTAAATACTGTTAGGGTAGTCAACCCGTGCGACCACCCATCGCGAATCACCGTCCGTATGGAACTCATCACGGACCCCCTGGACTGGATCTCATCTCATGCACATATAACACATATGTAAGAGTAGATTCATACCTAAAGCTCGCGTCCCTGTCTCATACACAATACACGATATACACATAGTAGCTACACAGCTTATGACTCGCCAAATGATCCCGCGGTTTAGAAAAGACTCGAGTAGTCACCTGGTCAATCTGCTAATCCCGTAATCTCTGACTCGGCTCAGCTCGCTGTTGGCTCGTCCCTGAAATCACACGGATTCCAAACTGTTAACACAAACCCAATTCAACGGAGACACATAACAACTTATACACTGGCCACATAATTGACTCGGATCCCATAAACAACCCCAACTGACCCAAGAACCCAAAACTAACCCCAAACCCACAAGAAATCCAAGCCAAAACCCAAAACAGCAACCCAACCCCAAACCACGATCACGCCCACGCTCCCCCCCCCCCACGCCTCCATCGCAATCACACCCGCGCTCGCCCTCATCGAGATCGCGCTCGCGCCTCGCGTCGCAACCGCACTAGGGTGCTACGGTCCCTGCTCTGTTCTCATTCCATGGCCGCCCAGGGGTAACAGAATCCCTTCAAACTCGCTTCCAGCCATAATAAACACATAAAAATGTCATCCAACACCCCATACATGCTCAAAGTATTTCCCACATATTAACGACACATAACCCGAATTTAAGGATCAAAATCAACAATCCTTACCTCTTTGCAACTCAAGGACGCAAAAGAAGATGGAAATGGTCAATTTCAGTGATCAATTCTATTTCCCTGCTGCTTCCTGCTTGCTCTCGCACCCACACGAACACACACACACACTTATGCTTTCTTTCTAAATAAGGAAAGAAAGATTCAAAAGAGCATATATATATATATATATATATATATATATATATATATATATATATATATATATATATATATATATATATATATATATATATATATATTTCCACTTTTAGCGGGTTCCGACCTAATAACCCGAACCCGATATCTCATTTTCACAATTAATATCCACTTTACCCGATTAACTCCATGAACTCATAAACACGATCAATCCACTGATATCATAACCAGGTGACACGTAATTCGCAATCCCGACACGTATAATCCACTACTCGAGATTCCTTGGATCATCGCAATATTATTAAATTAAACATCCACTTGAATAATTACATGCAATTATTCTGAAAACGGGATGTTACATACGCATTCTACATTATGTTAAAAATAACATTTTAAAGTTAACTAATTTAAAATGATGAATTTACCCTCTTTCAAATAACACTTTTGGTCCATAATTAATACCTTCCATTATAACAAATTGATTTATAAAACTTTTAAGATTATATAAAATAACTTTAAAGATATAATAATAATAATAATAATAATAATAATAATAATAATAATAATAATAATAATAATAATAATAATAATAATAATTGTAACACCCCGACTCCCGAGCAGGTACGTGTAATTATTCTATTGACCGACTATTTTATTGATTATTGCGTTGGTCCAATTATGTCCCGTATAGTGGATTATACGTGTTGGGGCGGGGATTACGTGGATTTGGGATATAATTTTAGTGTATTAATTATAATTATGGATTCACGAGATTAAATGGGATTTAATGATATAAATAGTGAAATTTTGATAGCGGGGCCGGGTATCGGTGTCGAACTTGCGTTATAATTGAATATGTATAATATGTACATTGTGTGCTTCATTTCCTTTCTTTCCAAAAATCATACCAAAGTGTTGTGTGTGTGTTGTGTAATCTGGAGATCAGAAACAGTAGCCAAAAATCGGAGCCATAGCTGGAAATTATTAGAAGCTTCAATTGGATGTTCTTGAAGTTTCAAGGTGAGAATCCTTCAAATTCAATAGGTTTTGTTGTGTTAATTGATATAATGTTATGGGATTGGTTCACGGGAGTATTGGAAGTGCTTTGGTGTGGATTTCGTGGGTTTTGATGGCAAAATTGGTTATGGGGTCGAAATCCCCATGGATAGAAGCTGAAAATGGAAGAAGATGAACCTGGACCGCGTGCGCAGCCAGGGATCAGGAATGCGGCCCGCGATCAGGTAAGGGATCAGGATCGCGGCACGCGTTTAGGTGATAGCGGTCGGGGATCAGGAGTGCGGCCAAACGATTAGGTGTTCGCGGCCAAGGATAAGGAGCGCAACCAGGGATCGTGAGCGCGGCCAGGGATCAGGGCTATTTTGGCCAGATAAGGTTATTAGACCCCGGGAACCTATTTGGGTTGCTTTTTGAGGGTTTTATCAATTGTATTAATGATTATTGGGCATTTGGGGTTTATCTGTTGAATTGGGATTAACCTGGGAAGATTCGTTGTTTGTACAGGGAGTTACCTGTTGTAATGTATTCCCAGATCAAATCAGCACATAAATGTTCTAATATAACTCACAAAAAGAATGTCAACTCAATGATTGTGAAATGATGAGAAACAAAGAGAATGTTGAGAGAATAATACAAAATGGCGGATGCAAATCTTTCTTCTATTTCAACCGTGTGTTTTGAATACAAACCCTAGGAGCCTATATCTAGGCTCCTTTAATTAACTTTCAAGGATAGTCACATTTGGTCCTTGAACTTTACAAAAGACTTAAACTAACAAAGTAAAACATTACAAGACTTAATATAAACTAAATAATTATTACAAAAGAGATCCACAAGATCGAAATATAATATCTAACAATCTCCCCCTTTTCGATCAGTGTGGAGGACCTGGAACTCTGACATGGTCTGTAGATTCGCGGAGCCCAAGGATGACATCAAATCGTCTGATCACTTGTCTCATGTGTAGCCCTAAACGTTACTTCTAGTCCTTTATCGCAGAGCTGTCCTATGCTAAATAGATTATGCGATAATCCCTCAACATAGTCAACGTCCTTGGTGACTAGATTATTCAAGACTGAGTCCCCGTATCCTTTTATATGAGCCTGATGGTTGTTCCCGAATTTTACCGTCCCGTAATATTGTTCAACTACGTTGGACATCAATTCTCTTCTCCCAGTCATATGCTTGGAGCAACCCGAATCCATATACCAGATGGATTTAGCCTGAAAAACAAATAAATTCATATAATGAAAAACTATATGCATTCAAACACATCTATCTTTTATTGACAATCAAACCGTGTTCTGAAACGAGATGTTCAGAAAACATGATGAAATAAGACCGGGTCCTGAGCTGTGTGCACAGAAGCCAAACGTGTCGGTTTAAGCACAACCGACAAGCAGAAGAACGGGTCCTAGTCTATGGTAACTAGAAGCCAATTCATTGAGGAACGGGTCTTGATCTGAAGTAACCAAGAACCATCTGCAATAAGATCACACAACTTTGGGTACCCATCTCAATATGGGTCCCTTTTTGTTGAGTTCTAGGTGTATATGGCACGTGTGCAGTATTAAAAACCCATTTAGCATTTATGTGTGGTCCAGATGCATAGCCTTTTGGAATCCATTGAAGATTGGATTTCTTAGGCTTTGGAACCTTAGGCGATGAAATTACCTTCGGTTTTTTACTTTTTGAGACCTTTTTGACCTTTGCTTTGGTTTTGGGCCTCGGCAAAGGACATGTCTCATTTTTCTTTGGGGCCGATGATGCAACATTTTTTATTTTCTTTTTGCGAATTCTTTTAACAGGATAAGACACAAAAGCATTCATTTCAGGAACCTGGCGTCTATAACAAGTTGGACATAAATTAAACAATTCACTGAAAGAGTACTTTAAACAAACAGAAGAATTTGTTACATCGTTACACACATTGTTTTCTGAGATTACAGGTATCCTATCTCTATAAACAAATTCACTTGGCATTACAACCTTCTTCACAAAAAAACTTGAAAATCCTGCATGGTGTTCTTAGGGACTCTTCTTACATAATCTGTAGGAACAAAACGATTAGAGTCAGTATGCATGGAAGATTTAGACTTTACAGAATTTTCTTTTTGTTGGTGACTGGGTTTCTTAAAAGACTTGGATTGAATCTGAGTCTTTTTAGAAACCTCAGCTTTAAAAGGTTTTGAGCACTCACCTTTATAAATGATAGAAGAATTTTCAGTTTTAGTTTTGCCTTTGTTGGATGACACAAATGGGATTTTGGTGGAATGAGAAACTATTTGTTCTTTTGAAAAATCTTTCAATGTTTGAGAAACCATGTCAAATTTTTCTCTGTAGACAGTTAATTCTACAGATTGTTGAAAAGTTTGATTTACCAAATTTTCTTCACTCTTAAGAAGAGTTTCTTGAAAATCAAGTGCTTTCTTTTGAGTTGACTTTAATTCCTTTTCTAAAACAGTAATTTGATGTTGAAGAACTTTTGTAGGAATATAAAGTCGAGGAATTGGTTTTACAGATTCTGCTTTCATTTCGACTTCTGAATAACTTGACAGAAGTCTTCCTCTAAAGTGGGTACTCTTGAAGAATAACTCTCGTTAAGTTCTTCATATTGAAAAGATATTTCTTTTTCTTTATTTTCAACGCGTTTCTCATCCTCTTGATTTAAAACTTCTTTTGATGACTCAAAAAAGAAATATTTAAGTCTAGCTCCCCTATAATTCATGTCATAAAATAAAGGTAAAACTCTTTGAGCCTTTTCTAAATATTTAGGATTTTTAAAACCGATTCCTTGTTTATAATGGTAAAACCTAGTTTCTTTGGGCTGATTCAAGTGAATAGTTTGTTCACTTTGATCCCTTTTTAAAAATGCATCGTCAAGGGTCTTTATTCGTGAGTACAAACTTATTCTTTCTTCTTCTATCATTTTATATTTCTCTAAACTGTCTATATTTTCCATACTTACTGTCTCTAATTGTTTTGAAAGTATAAATATTTCTTCTTTTAAAGAGAGTTTTTCACTAGATAACCTATCCATACAAGATTCAAGGTACTTATTCCTATCCTGAACATCTACGTTTTCGATTAGCATCTGTTTTATGACATTGTGATTTGTTAACCACTTTGATTGATATAATTCAGACGACTCTTTTAAAGTTTAGGCTAGATGTTCAGCCTGCACACACTTTTCAGTTTCAGCATTTAACCTAGCTTCTAGATCAAGTATATGTGTGTGCAATGTACATTCACTGTTTACAGATAAATTATTTACATGCTCTTGAATGTAACAGGAATATACCTCTTGTGTCTCTGAACCGGATGATGAACATCCGGGATCGTCGGATTTAGCCATCAGACATGCTGGTGGATTTATCGTTGTCTCCCCATCATCAACATTGTCTGAATCTGAAGCAGTAGAAGTGGCATAGTGATCCAATCCCATACGATCAACCATATAGCAGTTCTTTCCCTTATCATCCTCTTCGTCAGTATCTTCAGCATCCCAGTAGTCTTCCTGGGCGACGAGAGCCATGGCATATGTTCTTTTCTTAGCGGCTTCCAACTTCCGCTCACAGTAGCCTACGTCCCTGTCAAACTTGTTTTTACATTCCCTTGCAAAGTGGCCCAGTTTCCCACATTTATAACAGAGACGCTCTTCGGCGCCCTTCGTTTCATCGGCTCTGGGTCTGTCATCCCTCCTTCTACCGGCCTCTTGTCGGCGCGGCGAGGTTCTCGGCTTTCATCCCTCCTTTTATCCCGACGATCATACTCTCTTCGATCGTCCCTTCGGTCGTCCCTGCGGTCATCACGACGGTCGTCCCTCCGATCATAGTCTCGGCGGTCATCCCTACGATCATCACGCATATCGTCTCGCCTTTCATAACAGCGATCATCTTGATAGTCGCGTCTGTCGTCGTATTCCCTCTCATCCCTGTCATCCCTACGATAGTCATCCCAACGATAATCATCGCGTCGGTCATCCCTTCTGTCATCTAAGTACCTCCGCGGACCGGTGTCATAGCGGAGCTGATTGTTAGTCTTTTTGGAAAAACGTCGTTGTTGAAGACGATTTGTCCACAATGCTATTTGTTCTTGAATAACGTCTTCTTCCTCATCCATTATCTCACGCGGAGGATAAGCATATCTGTACTGTGATGAAGATGAACCTTGTGCAAAAGATTTAGTTGGAATATTCATGTTGGAGATCAAGGCTAGGGAATCATTGGGTTTGATGCCGGTGTTAGAAGATAGCAGCAAAGAGGCGAGTTGATTTGACATCTGTTTCTGTTGATCCACATCACCTTAATATTTCTTCAGCTCTTTAAATAAGACATTGATCGATACTTCGGGAATATTCAGGACTCGTCGTGTAGCCTGGCATGCAATCTGCCACTCGGGGGCTAAGGCTGAAAAGAACTGGATGTTTATGTCATCCTTGTCCTTTTTGATGTGCAGTTTGTTTAATTCATTTAGGATTGCACAAAACCTAGTAAACGTAGCCTGCAGCGACTCCCTGTCTTTGGCTCGGAATTCGGTGAACTTAGGCTTAGCTTCCTCAATTTTCGCTCGGTCATCTAGATCTGCCCCAAGCATTTGCACTTCTAGCTCGTCCCACATTTTTTAGCAGACATTTTGCTGTCTACTCCGACTAAGATATTAGTGGGGAGGGCCTGATAGATCAGATACTCAGCCCTCTTATCGGCATGCTGCCTGTCTCGCTCGGCATCATTCGCGGGTTCCCTTTCAACCTTCGATGCGAGAACAGGGGGGTCAGCCTTGGGTCTAGCCACGATTTCCCGATAGTAGACAACGGGGCCCTCAGATATGGATTGAAGCATAAGGTTTCCGTTGAGTTGCATACCGACAAACTTTAGGAACCAGGACTTCCATTGTTCATACTCCTCAGGATACATAACAGGAGGTCTGTTCTCGGATCCGAGTACTAGAGTTTCACAAGACATGATTTTGGGTGCTGATATGAACGAATAAGATCTTGAAGGTGAAAACTTGAATCGGATGGACTGGACTGCGGATGACTAGTACACTGGATGGTACTGATTCGGATCTAAGTGCTGAGTTCGGATGGAGTCGAGTTCGGATGGCTTATGGTTCAGACAAGAACCGAATTCGGATGAACAGTTGGTTCGGACAGTGACCTAGTTCGGATGATGGAAGGAGGATGAACCGAATTCGGATGGACCGGATTCGGATGAATAGTGCTTACTTCGGATGGTACCTAAGGATGAAGGAACTGAATTCGGATGGGTCGGATTCGGGTGAACAGTGTCTAATACGAATGAACACTTAGGAAATTTTCAGGAAGGAACACCGAATTCGGATGATCCGGATTCGGTTGGTCCGAAATTTAAAATGGTCTGAAATGAGAATTAAAATGAAAGCACAAGACAAAGTATGGAAATTAAATTGCGTGATCTGGACATCGGATGGTCCGCAGTTCGGATGGGACCGAAACAGGGTCCGAAATGGGCAATATGATGGTCCAAAGTACACTTAAAATTGGTCCGAAGTGGACCGAAGTGAGGTCCGAAGTAGTCCGAAATATGGTCCTAATTGCTACAGTGATGGTCCGAAATACAGCAGATATTCAATATTTCACTAACAAATCAGACTTGAAAATAAGCAGATTGATGGCCTAAAATTGTTCCTAAACGATTGGAAAACTATTTTAAACACTTTTTAGCTATTAAAATGTACCAAAACACTTAAGAATCATTAATAACGGACCAAGAACTATAGAAAACCCATATTTTTTAAAATGACAAAACAGCCGATTAGATGATGATATTGATGTTAAGAGTGAACCTAATAAGCTCTAAATCATTAGAAAGGGATAATGTGATGATTATATGACAATAACAACATAAAAAACAACAGAAAATGATGAAACAGAAGATCTAACCGAGAAAAAATGAAGAACTCGATGATGAAGATGATAAAAACCCAGCAGAATCCGATTTTGAGAAGTTGAAATCCACCTTTTTAGCTCTGATACCAATTGTTGTAATGTATTCCCAGATCAAATCAGCACATAAATGTTCTAATATTACTCACAAAAAGAATGTCAACTCAATGATTGTGAAATGATGAGAAACAAATAGAATGTTGGGAGAATAATACAAAATGGCGGCTGCAAATCTTTCTTCTATTTCAACCGTGTGTTTTGAATACAAACCCTAGGAGCCTATATCTAGGCTCCTTTAATTAACTTTCAAGGATAGTCACATTTGGTCCTTGAACTTTACAAAAGACTTAAACTAACAAAGTAAAACATTACAAGACTTAATATAAACTAAATAATTATTACAAAAGAGATCCACAAGATCGAAATATAATATCTAACAATCTCCCCCTTTTCGATCATTGTGGAGGACCTGGAACTCTGACATGGTCTGTAGATTCGCGGAGCCCTAGGATGACATCAAATCGTATGATCACTTGTCTCATGTGTAGCCGTTCGTTCAGGTATTCTATGCCGCTGAGGGTATCCTGAATTTCCTTCGGTGAGCATCTAACTTCTGGATCTGGTTGAGCATCATATTCTTGAACTTTTCGAGTAAGCATGGCTCTAACCATTCTGAGAGTACCGTCGGAATAACAAGGAAGATCCTCAAAGCGCATGAATCTCTTATAGCCTTTCTGATTCACAAAAATAACACTCAGGCCTCCTCTGAAGATGACTCAATAAGAAGGATGGTAGGCGAGAAGGAAGCTATCTTGGTCAGGTGCTCATAGTCCAACTTTAACCAGCGCGCTCTCTATCGCCATTTAGAAATCTCTGAGGCACATGATAATAGAGCGGAGGTTTCTACTTCTAATGAGAGCACCTACGGCAGTCATGTGAGACAGACGCTTTCTAATTCTGCCTTTCAGCCGGTTATTAAGAAATTCGACGTCGTCCAGATTTATGAAGTCCAAGTCATTCTCGTAGAACTCATCAATTGTGCCATCTTCTCTCTCTACCTGAAAGGCAGTATAGTATACTTCTGCTCTTCTGCACATTATAATGTTGAGGAGTTTCTTTATCTTTGACTTTGAGTCTTTGGACCTCCTTTCTTTGAGCATTAATTGGTTGTATTCGGCCTGTTCAGCTTTGGATACGTTGGTCAGTTCCATGAGTAAGCGCCTGCTGTAAGACCCTGGCTTCTTTCTGAACACCATCTTAAAACGTTCTTCTAGGAACGGATTCTGAAATTGCTCCGGAGGAAACTTTTGTAGAAATTCTTTAAGGCCCTGAACGGGGGGTTCTTCTATCTCTGATTCTTTGGCTTCAAGTAATTTGAAGATTTTCCCCCGCTGTTCTTGTCTTAATTCCTCTTTTAATTCAGGTGGCAGAGTGTGTACCTCACCTTTAGAATACCAACCCACCCAGTATAGATCGCTTCTGTCATATTCACCAGGCCCTGTGGGAGGCTCATCAAATCTGTGAACACGCCTGGTTTCTGAGGGACCTGGCTCCATAATTTGCACTTGGGTTACAGGTTGGACTGAGGGAAGACTTTGAGATGCTGGGGTGGAGAGTTTTGTGGTGATTCAGGCTCAGGCTTAGGTATGATTAAAGGTTGGTTGTCCTCAGTATCAGAGTCTGAGTCAGACACCAATATGATTTCAACTTTTTCGTGTAAGGTTTCAAACTCAACCATGGCTGTCATTGGATCCAGTGGAGCTGGACCCTTGAACATGGGCTCGTCTTCTATCATCAGATACTCCTGAGCCTCGTGCATCTTTTCCCCTGACCCCTGAATCTCTGTACTTTCTGATTCTGCTCCCCCTATGATCAACAAGTCCTCAGACTGAGTATTTTGGCGCTTCTCCCCCTCATGGCGATCAGGGTCGTCCTGATCGTCAAGCTTCCTTTTCTGGGACTCAGCCTGGGGACGGCACTGGAGCTTGATCACTGCATATTCTATGTGAAGACCTCCCCTTCCGGGGCAGTCCTCAGAGTCTAGGTCCCACATCATGCAATACGATATCAACCATAACTAAGATAGAGTAATTTTAGATGCGGAATTATAAATTACAGTACAAGCATATTAGGATTAAGTTTAATACAATTTTAAGGTTTTCAAATTAAACTTATAAAGGGTACTATCTAATCTAGTTACATCATCATACAATCAAATCAATCTACCCAGAACACCACAATATCATCACCCAATCTGTACCAAAATGGTTTGCTGAGTAGAGGTCTATGAAAACTTCACTTGATTCTTGTATGACCTAATTACTAGGTCCAGCAGGTGACTTTCCTTTGTCTTTTCCTGTAAAAATGTGAAGTAGCAACTGTAAGCAAAGCTTAGTGAGTAAATAGATTTTCAAATTAACATGCATGTCAAGCGGATCATCAGTCTAGCGTGATATGTCTTGGCTGCCGCTACAGCCCTCATGATTGAGACATAGAAGTCATAGAGTCGGATGATGCTCAGGCCACGCTCAAGCTTAAATCGTGGGGATCAGCCACATACTGGGCTAGCTACCAGTAAATCAACGTGGCGGAACATCGGAGGTCATTACCAAGTTTAATAGAACTGGTGAAATAGCCAGGTCTAGAACAATAGACCAATCAAGGCTAGTCAAGCTGAATCAATATGTCAAGTATATGCGATGATGAAGCATATGTAATCAATGTCATGATAGCAATAATTCTCAAAGCAATGACAGAAATGAACTGTGTATGCAATATCATATGAAATGATAAGTCAAATAGCTATCATGATCCACTGGGCAACACCGAACCATAGTGTGCACAGGTCACAATCCAGCTGATAATATGAATGTCAAATCAATATAACATCAACAATATGTCTCAACCGGAAATCAAGCATGTTAAATCTGAATATCTAAAACTCACAGATCTGGGTCTTTATCAAACAGATATAAAAATCTGCCACCTGAGTTATCTCAGGATTTTTATCTTTGTCAATTCTGTTCTCTGTCAAATCAAGTCTTTGACCCGCTTTTAAGTCTTTAAATCTTTGTATGTATGTTCAGAATTTCACTGAACCTGTCCAGAAGTATCATGTCAAATCATGTTAATATCGTATCATTATCATCATCTTTTTAGTCTTTAAAATCTCTAATTTCATTTGATTCTGATAACTTACAAATCATTCTTTATCTCATTAAATTCTCAAAGTTTTCTATATATTTATATATTATATTATTTATATATATATATATATATATATATATATATATATATATATATATATATATATTATATTATATATATATATAACCATAAGTATATGCATATAATCATTTATTTACTTAAAATATCAACATATATAGAATTCGGATCAGCCCGGATTCGGATCAATCCGGATTGGGGACCCGGATTCGGACCTATCCGGATCTGTCATCCGGATTCGGATCAAAGGACAATATGAATTAGGACCAACCAAGTATATCATCCGAATTGAGTTGTGGGAACCGAATTTAGGATCATTCGAAGTAGTAACAAATTCAGACCAACATCCATCCGGATTCGGATTTGGGACCGAATTAGGAGCCATCCGAAAACATGTTAATCCGAATTAGGAGTCATCCGAAATAAGGGATACGAAATGGGACACCATCCGAATTCGGTCCTACCCGAATTCGGATCCCACACTTAGTAATTTTCCCAGAAATGTTCTTGGTGTTCTTCATATATATTCATACGGATTTTTGACAAAATTTTACTAAACTCATTTATATTAACATGCAATGTATTATATTGTTGTAATATCATTATTAGATTGATTTTATACTAATTTCCCTATCAATAACATCCTTATTTGTGCAAGATCATCCAAAAATATAATCTTTTTGTCAAGAACATATTTTTACACAAAAATTCCGATTTCTTCAATATTTTGAACAATCTAACCCAAAATCTTTGTTTCTATCTCATTTAATTACTTCATGCCTGATCTGTTTAAAGCATCAGGTCTTTATTAGTAGAATGGAATTATACTGAATAAAGTCCAAAGTCAATCGTTAAGAGACCAATGTTAGAACAGGCATTTTCACTCAAACACTGATCC
The DNA here is from genome assembly GCA_020465985.1 of Centrapalus pauciflorus. Taxonomy (NCBI): domain Eukaryota; kingdom Viridiplantae; phylum Streptophyta; class Magnoliopsida; order Asterales; family Asteraceae; genus Centrapalus; species Centrapalus pauciflorus. Next base: position 150,174 of record JAANYP010001039.1, on the reverse strand, counting down.
TAACTCTAACCAATGGTGCACCGGAATGAAAATCTTTTTGGGTTTTTGATTTATTTTGAGGACTTATGGTATCAAGAAGACTTCCGCACTCTGATTTATTTTTTCTATACTTGGGATGGGTAGATCCCTAGACTACGATTTGGTTGTAATAATGACATTTAAATTGTAGCGTACTCTGATGGTCGTGGTTTGAACTTAGAAAGTTTTATGTTATTACCTCGAGGTTTATGTTGCAGAATTTTAGTAAAAACACCGCGTTATTAGAACGGAGTGTTTCATACTGTCTTTCTCTCTCTTACTTATCTATCATCTTTCTATTTTTTTATTTTATCACTCATCTTATTTTTCTTAAAACTAAAATTTCATCATCTAAACAAGTTTTCACTTTTTATAAAAACCCTTATTTATTTTGAAAACTATAAATTGAAAAATGACTAATTTTCGTTAACTAAACGCAACCTTAAAAGCATCTGCTATTGATCGAAAATCTTATCGAACAAGAAATGAAGAAATTTGTACTAACGTCCTCGGAGTATGTACAAGAGACCTTTTTTCTACCTTTGACATGCTGATTATACGATTGGTGAAGGATTTTTAACTCCTTAAAGAGGTTAACGTTACCATCTTAATGATTTGTCTCGTACGCCTACGAATGCGAAGGAGTTATTTAATATGAGACATTTGTCAGCAAGGAACATTATAGATGTATGTTTCAGATTAATTAAAGCTAGATGTGCTATTATACGTGATAACTCATATCATCCCATAGAGTCCATGTCCCGTATCATCATTGCTTGTTGTTTGTTACACAATTTCATACGACCAACAATGAGTGAAGACCCCATTGATAGCGAAGTCCCACAAATCACACACCACCTGGAAATGATCATGACAATGTTATTTATACGATAGAACCTTTACAAGAATGGGCTAATTGTAAAGACTTACTTGCAAATGAAATGTTTAGTAATTAGAATGCTAGGCATACAATTAATTAGTTATGTATTTTTCATTGTTGAACCATGTATTTTTCGTCGAACAATGTATTTTGATTTTTATAATGTTAAGTAGTACCTTTTATTATTTTATAATTGAATTTTGATGTATCCAGAACCATGTATTATGTACTTTTCTTTTATGTATGTAGGCATGACCGATTTAAATGTAGTGAAAGGAAGAAGTAAGCATGCTTGGACAAATGAAGAAGATGAAATATTGATTTACGCATTGATGGAGTTACATGTGTCAAGAAAGTATAATGCTCATAATGGATTTAAACCGGGATATCTAATTGGTGTGCAACAATTTCTCGATGTAAGTCTTCCAAACTCGGGTCTCAAAGATGAACCACATATCAACTCAATGATGAAGACATGGAAAACACATTTCAGTGTTGTGTATGATATGGTGCACACTAGTGGCTTTGGTTGGGATGAGAAAAAACAATGTGTTGTTGTCGAGTACAGTGTTTGGGATGAATATGTTAAGATATATTCTGAAAAAAAATCTCATTAAAAAAACTTTGTTCTAAATTTATTTTTTTTTGTTTTGTAGTCTCACAAAGGGGCTGCAAATTTCGAGGCATGTCATTTACATTTTATGAAAAGTTTTGTACAATCTTTGGTAAAGATAGAGTTACGGTATTCATGCATTTGATCTTGGAGAAGATGCCATTCCAGAATTGCAAAGAAGTTTCCTGATTGATGATATTGATAACTTTGATTTCGCTAAAGAGGCATTTCCAAATACTCGTCGATCTGAAGGACCAACAAGTAGTATCACAAGCAAATGGGAAAGAAGCAAAAACACGGACGAAGATGAAGTATATCAAGAGACATACAAAGAGATGAAGGAAGTGTTTAAATTTGGAGAGATTGTGGGCAAACATCTAGACAAAGAAAGCTTGGAGACTCTTGAAATTTATAATAAAGTTAGCGAGGAGATGAGAGCTTTACCGGGCATTAGTATGAGCAAACAATTTAAAACAACTCGTTTGATTGGTAAAGATATTGATTTGGGATAATCATTTCTTGGGTTGACAGAGGAAGAGAAGATTTGTATGATCAACTTGTTTGATTTTTAAAGATGTGATTCTAGAATATTGATTCCACGGAATAATAGCATACTATTTAAAGTTTCTTTGTGTAACAAATTGAATGACTTTGTTTTAGTTTGAATCAAATTGTAGTATGTTAGAATCTATTTTAATTGATGAATATAATAAGTCTAAGGGTTGTTTTGTAATTATCTCATAGATAGGTATTTTTTGTATAAATAGTAATTGTTGCTTTGTAAATGGTACAGATCTGACTTTGTGATTTGCACGGAATTCTTGGCAAGATTCTAGGGCTACAATACGAATTCTTTCATTTCTCTGTAATTCCCATTTTGGTGCAATTAATCATTCGGTTAGTGTTTCTTGTGTTCATAAATGTTTGTGTTTATATTTGTGAAATCAGCCTCAGTTACCCGACCATCACCTTCTTCACCCATCCCTGACACCCAACTGGTTAAAACTAAACATTGCCCACCTTTCCGTGATAATAACCACAAACTTGATCCAAAGACTATCAAAGTCATTCATCCCATCTTAAAGGACATCCTCTGGGTTATCTATTACAGGACAAACCTTCAGTCCCTCAAGTCTATCTGCAACAATTCTAGCACACAATAAAGTTTGTACCGGCTGATGGCAATCATCACTTCAAGGTCACTATAGATCAGTTTAAGGCAAAGATCACCCTTGCCAGGCTTCGCGATAATCTGTTTCTACCTCGCAGAATTGATACAGTGAACTTTCCGGAATTAGCAGATTATGAACATTTTGTGCTGATGAAGAGCTGGTTCACGATCTAATCTGCTTGGGTTACTCCAAACCACTACCTAAGAGCTCAAAGTTTCATAGGAATGGACTGAATGGAGAGTGGTATACTTTATTTGGAATAGTCAACAGATGTATGACTTCCAAACATACCGGAATTGACAGAGAGAGTATACAGTGCTTGAGAATATTTCACGGGATTGCATTCAACAAGCACTATGATTTTGCTCAATGCATATGAGAGGATTTAAAGGAAGTTGTCTTGGCGAAAACAACAAACCGAGCAAGGAAGTTTGTACCACTTCAACGTTTTATTCAAAATTTGATAAGGGGAATTTTGAGAGCAAATGAGCAAATCCCAAAGAGGTCAAGTGCTCCAAAGTGCTCAGACTATGTCATGATGAGTCTTCATGGGGTACAAGATGCACCGAATGCAAATGTGATGCCTAATCCTGAAGCTCTTTTGAAATATGCGGATCAAGAATGAGAGTGTCAAGTTATATAGAATAGATCATGCTCCTATAGAAACCCAGGATTCTGGTTTTCTTAACCAGGGAGTATTAGGAGAGCAGGAACATCAGCAGGGGGCTGATGTTCAGGGCAGCCAATCTAAGATAGAGGGAGCTAAGGAGCAAGTGAGGGGTGGTGAGAGAAGCTCTGATTCTGAAAGGACATTATCTAATATTGCTGAAGGAGCTAATGAAGGAGATGATGATGATGATGATGGTAATGAGGAGGGTAATGATGATAATGAGGGTGGTGCTGGCATGATTGTGTTTTCTGAATCTGAAAGATTACCGGAGATTGATGTACTTGAGATAGCAAGGGAGAGTGTGAGGTAGTTACCTAGCCCAAACAGCCGGGATCTAGCCACATCTGTTGTTAGCTCCCAAATGGGAGTCAGCATTGAAATAGTCAATATCCCACTGACGCTTGCACACCCCACCAGCCACTCATTTTCCTCCCAACAGGAAGATATTTCAACTTCTCACCAGGATTTCGCACAAGATCTATCCTTAAATCCTTTTGATTTTATGGATTTTGAAACAAGTAAACAATTGCCCTGGTGTACAATTTCGTCTAATGCACAAGTAGAAGTTCCTATACACCTTAGGACACTTGCGTCGACTTCATCTGTTGAAGTAAATGAAGGAGGACTGTGTGTCCCTACCGGAACAACCATAGTGTCAGAAGCATCTGTTGCTCGTTCACTTGAAGTGGTTGTAAGTCCAGTCAGAGCTACAACTTTGCCAACTCTGAGCACTGGCCACACAGAAGTTCTTTTTACAAGTTCGACTGTTGTGTCAACTGGAAGTCTGCGTGACCCAGTGGTTAGACTATCACCATTTGTTACTGAAGACAAGTTGAATGAAGCAGTTGCTGGTGTTTCTACTCAAATGTCAAATCAATTTTCTGAAATGATGGAACAAATGTCAAATATTCAAAGCTATTGAAAGGAAAGAATGTAGCTGAAGAAGTCAAATAAAGAGATCCACAACAATCAGTTGACGAGCTCAGAGGTTTGGAGAGTACGATGATTACTGCTTTGGGAGATATGTCAGAAAGAATTTCTGCAGTGGAAAAAACATGTAAAGCACAAGCTTTTGCTCCAAAACGCAAACATGATGAGCATGATGATGACTCCGATGATGCTCCTCATGAGGGGGAGAAGAGGAGGAAGCGTGGTGAACAAGAAACTGGACTTTTAATGATTACATATTCAGAAAAGAAAAAGGAGACGGGAGGACAAGAAGTTGGAGAAGCAGGGAGCTCAAAAGAAAAACCTGTAGATGCTCAAAGTGAGCTGGAATTGATTCTTAATGAAGATGTTCCAGTTCCTTTAAGTGTTCAATCAGGAATCTATAATTTTGAAGAGTATGATGACTCCGATAATGAAGATCAAGGTCAAACTTTAATGATTGAGTGAGTTGAGAAAGAAGTGGAAATTGAGTTGTCAGATGATGACGATATGTTTGATTTAAATAATATATCATTAAGAGCAGAGAGGATTGAGGAAGAGGAGGATTTGGTACAAGAAATCTTGAAAGATGATGTTCCGATGCCGACAGTTGAAAAACCTGAGGTAACGTTAATATAAAAGAAGAGGAAGTTGAACCGTTTCCAATAGTGAATGTGACTCCTCAAGTGGTTAAGGAGCTGAATGAAGTTGAGATCATGGATAGATTCTTTAATGAATATATTTTGGCTGATGAGTCTCAAAGACAACATCAGTTAAGGTTTGAAGCTCAAAGGGTAGTTCAAAAGGAAATCGATGATATGTTGACACTTCTTAATAAAGATGATAAGTAAGAAGAAGAAGATAAAAGTGTTGGACTTATCTGCAAAGTAGTCTGCTGATTTATCAGAAAAAGAAACAAGCTTCCTTACCTAGAAGATCACCTTGAAAGAAAGATATTCTGTAAAAAGCAAGCCCCGTGCACATTTTTGAAGTTGTTTAGAGTGCTTGAACCCAATATGCCAAATTTAACAAATTATGCTAGTTTTATGCAAAATAAAGCTCAGCCGGTGGATAAGGTCCGAAGTGAATTTAGGATTGTAGACCTGGTAAAGATTGAGAAGGTTCGATTTGTGAAAATCTTTTATCCTACTTTCACCGTGACGAGAGCTGATGGAAATACATATGTATTCACCAAGGCAGATATGTTTGGAATGCATTTGGTTGATATTGAAGATCTGTTTGACGAGTTTTGCAGAAACAAAAGAAATGAACATTGTAGATTTGCGCTCAAGACACTGTTTCACTTCATGCACACCATATTGGTGTTTATGTCAGTGCAAGATCTACATATTGGAGTTGAAAGAGGCATGAGAAAGATAAACATCACTGCGCCTAACCGATTCATCAAATTTATGGAAATTTTGAAAGAGTTTCAAGTTGTCATGGCCAAGCATCCAGTAGCAATCTATAAAGACAATGATCAAAATCTGAGGGCGATGCGGAGCATTGAGTTGAATAAATGATGGAACTTTGCAAAAGGTGATGACAGGCTTGAAAGGAAAGCTGGCTGCGGATAAGAAAAGAAAAACAAAGAAGGGAGCTCTGAGTGTTAACGAAGAAAGCTGATGGTAGAATTCATTTCAAAGATAAATTGGAGGCTATCAAACAGGAAGAGTATCCGACGTTTTGAGATGAAGCTGGGGTTATCAAACTGAAGACTGATTATAGTTCATCAAAAGGGGAGAATGTTAGAATCTATTTTAATTAATGAATATAATAAGTCTAAGGGTTGTTTTGTAATTATCTCATAGATAGGTATTTTTTATAAATAGTAATTGTTGCTTTGTAAATGGTACGGATATGACATTGTGATTTGCATGAAATTCTTGGCAAGATTCTAGGGCTACGGTACGAATTCTTTCATTTCTCTGTAATTTCCATTTGGTGCAATTAATCATTCGGTTAGTGTTTCTTGTGTTTATATTTGTGATTGATTAATCTGAATTCACATAGTACTTTTTTTTTTTGGTTTGAATTTAATTGTAGTAGTTTATTTAATATTTTTTGGATAACTTATGTTGATAATTTTTTTGTTTGATCAATGAAATGTTCAATTATTAGAATTTTTTGGGTTAAATAAAAAATTTCTACAAAATAATTATATTTCAAAATAACAATATTTATATAGATTTCTCTATTAGTAACAAACAAAATATATAATTCTCTTTTGTTTCTCTGCTGACAAGAACCAATTCACTTTCTACAGACCGATTCATAATTCTTTAGGATTTCATTTTCCTTTGTCATTTTTTTTTTTTGCATTTTGTTTGTCTGCAGCCACACATGTATCATCTAAGCAATTTATTGATTTTTAGTCTTTAGACTACTTCAGCTATAAGCATGGCGTGGCAGTGGGCTATTAATTTGTTAGCATGAGTCTCCCAAAAACAAAAACTGTCACATTTAAATAAAAAATATGGCGTTCAACATATCTTCAATCTCGGTCTTAACCTCGCCAAATTCTTCCATTTATTACCTCTCTCCTATCCTCACTCAGATCCCGGGGAAATCATCTACCATCATCGCTGCTGGCATTAGGAGGAGTAAACGCAGGAAAATACCTCCAACACCGCCGCCGGAAAACATGTCAGTTACCGTTCCTATGCCTGCTGAGGATGATCCCTTTGTTAATTCTAGAAACCGTAAGAATTGATTATTATATAGTTTTCTTTTCAGTATATAATTTTTAAAAGCTTAATCAATATGGGATGCATATGCTGTTTAAGAAGTGGAAAATCTTAGTGATGCCTTGTTATCTGCCGTATTTTGTGCAGTTGATATGCAGGAATTAAAGGTTTTGTTGTACGTATAATTTGATGATCCATAATGTCAATTTAGCTACTTGTACTTCTGATTTGAAAATATACCTGAAGTTTTCATGTATGTGTATATTAGTAAATTCTGTGTTTCAGCATCCACCTATCCAATTATCAAGCACCTGGATCCCCACTCATTAACTATTCATCCAAAATGCCATAATTACCTGGGGCTTAAAATTTATAACAACTTTGGCTATATGACTGACTATTCTCATGGGAATAACTAGATTTGTAAGTCATGTTGGTGTCTATATACCTTTTTTCATGGATAACCAGAGAAGTCCCATCCGAATCCACCCGAGCCAACTTTGTTGACATGACAGACAAACTTGGTTACATGAGACAGGTCAAACCACCAATCCAAAGATAATAATGGGTGGCCTCCTGAAAGTTGAAATGATGGGATTTGAACCCGAGATTCCTCATTTGGAGGGTTTTATCTCCAAGTGAATCACCACTCAACCACCTTTTCCAGGGACATGCTATGAAATAATATGTGGGCTGTGTCAACACGATAATAAAAGTTAAACGTTTCTCTTAGGTAGTTAGGTAAGAATGAACTAAGGATCCAAAATGCTCAAAGAACAGTCAGTGATGGTTTATAGTTAGCTTTTTACAACCGGAAATTAGCAATCACATAATTGTGCTTCAAATAGCTTTTGAGATATGTTTTAGATGTTTGCTAGATCTTGATAGGTAGCCTAACTGAGAGGGATGTGTAGCCTAACCTATTTATTTGTAGATAGTAATGGATAATTGATAGGATTGTGTCATGTAGGTTCTAAAAGGGGTAATATAGGGAATATGGGTGGGAGTTAGTTAGAGTTCTCTATAAATAAGAAGAGAGGGAATAATGTTAGTAGGCAGAAAATATTGTTAGAAATTGTTAGGCTCATTGCTTGTTGCTTTGAGGTGTCTCCAACCATTCAGTTGTGAGAAAAGGGAGTTTCCCTAGAATCATTTGCTTGTTCTTCCTTTTTTATTTCAGCTTATCAATATCATAGTTAATAGATTTATTCCTCTGTTTTTCGTCAATTATCCATTTCTGTTTCGTATCATTGGTCCGACCTGCCGTTGATGGAGACTCGTTTAACATGGGTTCAAAACCCCCTGGAACAACATGAAGAACATCTTCAACGTCTCCAGAAATGAAATCATCTTGCAGAAATTGGAAGTTGAAAGAGTGGAGTCTGGTGAGTTTCACAAGCTTATGATGGGTTGCTTGAAATAACACGGCAAGCAACATGATTCGGGTGGTGGGAGGAATTCCGGTGTTTCTTTTAGTCAGGGGGAGGCAGTGGCGATCAGACCCCTATCCATGAATCTGGGGGAATACCATGGGCGGTGAAGAAAATCAAGTTGCCTGACTTCTACGGGTCTGATCCACAGGGGTGGATTCATAAGGCTTCTATGTACTTTGATATTATTGGAACTCCTCATCATTTGCGTATTCGTTTGGCACAACTGAGTATGGTAGGGGTGGCACAACACTGGTTTACAATTGTTCAGCAGGGGCACGAATCACTTACCTGGGATGAACTGTTGAATTGCTCCAGCGATTCACTGGATTGGAAATCCAAAACCCTTTTGAATAGCTAGCCAACATTACTGAATCTGGTTCAATTCATGAGTACATAGATGATTTCGAGTACTTGTTATCCTTGGTTTTGAAATTACCCGAATCACAAGCATTAGGGTATTTCATCGCTGGGTTGAGGGATGAGGTCAAGAGGTGGGTTCGTTTACATCGACCTCAAACTCGTGATGTGTTGTATTTGGCCAAGGATGTAGAAGAGCTGCTCCGACCATCGACTGGGAATCTTTCACAATCTCGTTTCCGCTATTACGACTCAGGTGGGCTTCATGAAGGGCCTCTGGCGGATCGATCCTTACAGTTGGGCCAGGCCTTTTCTCGTGGGCCTAATTTGTTTAAAACGGATCCTAGGGGTGCTGGATATACTTCCGAGTCCGCTTCTTTTCCCCTTTCGCGTCAATCGGCGGCCAAACAATTGGATTTCTTGCCGGTTATGCAACGGGACAGAGAAGTTCGATCTTTATCCAGAATGGAATGGGAAGAGCGTAGGAAAATGGTTTATGTTTTCGTTGTGGCAATCAGTTTGGGCCTGCCCACAAGTGTCCAGACGGTCACTTGCGTGCCATTCTCCTAGGGGATGATGAGATTGGGGACAATCATAAGGACTACTATCAATTTGAAGAATTGCGGGTTTCTGATTTACCTCCAGCAGCACCACCAGATAAGTACTCGGCACTTTCGGCAACATCTTTTGGAAGCAAGTCTTGAGGTCAAGACTTTTTCGATGGCGGAAGTAATGATAGGATTGTGTCACACTTAAATACTTAATCATCTATATATATATATATATATATATATATATATATATATATATATATATATATCCATCCTATAGGGAAAATGGGTGGGAGTTAGTTAGAAGAGTTCTCTATAAATAAGAAGATAGGGAATAATGTTAGTAGGCAGAGAATATTGTTAGAAATTATTAGGCTGATTGCTTGTTGCTTTGAGGGGTCTCCAACCATTCGGTTGTGAGAAAGGAAGTTCCCCTGGAATCGTTTGCTTGTTCTTCTTTTTCTGTTTCAGCTTATCGATATCAGAGTTAATAGATATATTACTCTGTTTTCATCAATTATCCATTTCTGTTTCGTATCAATAATTAACAAGCCACACTGAGAAAGAATGTATGAAAATCTCCATAAGGTGTAAATAATAACCTTCAAACTTTTGTTTAATAGTACCCAATATCTTTAGAATACTTTAGTTAGTGTATCATGAAATATTCTTATCATAAAATAATTACAATAAAAGAAATAAAATAGAATTATTATATGTGTGGATATGAAAATAAATATAAGACTATAAGACTTCTAATACTGCTTTATATCCATGTAAATGAGCAGGATTATAACCACATAACCTCTTGACGTAAGAAGTGAGTTCTGGAGCAAGGAATAGTTCAAGAGAACTGAAAGTTTTGATGAGATAATCTAACACCTTTTTCTTCTACATTTTCAATTTTTGAGGCCTTCGGTTCGGTTGGCTACAAAAACAGGACTCAGATGGACCCGGTTGAAACCAGATGAACCAGTTACCGACCCGGGAGGTGGAGCAGGTGCAACCGGACAAGCATGTTGGTGTGGTTTTCCAGTAACCATGGAACCTGTTCCATGAAGGGACGTTTTTCCAAAATAAAGAGTGAAAAAAATATAGAAACTAAAAAAGACATGGGCATAAAGACAAACACTTGGCCTCCATCGTTGCTGGCCTCCCTTTGTGGCTCTGACTGTTAGCCGATTGCCCCACACATTACTATGTACTAGTGGATCTATGTTGTGCATGTTGGATGGTTTTGGTTTAATAAGTATAAGCCAAAATAAGTTACTGTTAATTTAAAAGGGATCATCAGAATAAAGTTTCAACTAAATAAAAGGAGTGTAAACAAGAGCAGAGAGATGAGTTGGTGGTGGTTTGAGAAGCCTGCTAGTTCAGTAGAAGAAAAGGTAGATAAGATTTTTTGGGAAGTGGGATCGGATTGGGGGATCAAGATATCAGGAAGTGGTTGGGGTTATTATATAATTTATGGAATTATTTACTTTTGGTAATATACATTTCAGTTATGATATCATGATATCATCTCATTATGCTATTATGTTATAATAGGATTTCTTTCTAGTTGGCGATTTTTATGATGGCTGATAAATATGCATAGTTTATCACATATGTAGACTCGATAAACCTTAATGGAATATATTGTATGCTATTGGATTGCTAGGTTAATACATATTCTTGCCCGCTCTTTCTGTGTGTGTGTTTGTCTCTTATATATTAACTCATCAAGGTGCAGTTACAAATGAAGGTGCAGTCTCTTCAAGTAAAAGTATCCCTCGGAAGAGTAGATACTCTATCAGTTCTGTAAGTTGTTTTGGCGTGGATCTTACGCCAGATAATGTTGCAGTTGCTATGGTATACTTCGTCCAGGGAGTCTTGGGACTTTCTAGACTCGCTGTCAGCTTTTATTTAAAGGATGATTTGCATCTTGATCCAGCTGAGGTACATTTTGTTAGCAATATTTTATATATTAGTTATGTAAGATTTTATTTTATATATTAAAACAATATGATTACGTTTATAAAATGTATATAAAATAATTACGATAATTTTTAACTAAATGATATAATATTACCATAAAATTAATATCATAAAGTCTATCGAAGCTATCCTGCCTTAAAATACTTGTTGGGCAGATTCTGAATCTCGAATGGACCACAATTAGAGCCAAACAAAGACAATGAAGAAGTTGATTATGTCTGTCCATTAATCGTAATAGGGCTCTTGGTCTTGCTGACCAAGGCCGATTGGATTTTGAGAAAACCACAATTGATCGAAAGTTGTTCATGATCTGGGATCAACTTTGAGAAATAGGGGCTGGATTAAATGTGACTTTAATTTGTAGTTAGTTAGCTGTCTTTCTTGTTCTTTCTTTTTTCTTGTAATTCCGTGAATTACCAGTGGCCTATAAATAGGGGCTGGATTAATTCATTTTGTATCAGATTTCATTTTCATATTCTCTCAATAAAAGTTCCAACAAAACTCTCTCATTTTTCTTCGAAATTCTCAACAAATTGGTATTAGAGAGGTTGATTAAAACCTCTTTGAATTCTCTAGTCTCTTCACTCAATCTACTTTTGGAAATCGATCTTGACCAAAAAGTGGATTGTTAGAATGTTAATACATAAGCATAATCTCGGGCCATGTACAGTAGGCCCGTAGGGTTTTAGTTTAGCTCTTTGTATATGTCTATATATGTATGTATTCTCCTGTCTTATAAAATATGAAAACAGACTTTTCGATTACATGGTATCAGAGCTTGAGTCTAGGTTTTCATTGTCGCAACTAGGGTTTCCGTCACGTCGCAACTAGGGTTTCTGCCGCTAAATTAAAGCACCCTGCTTGAGTGCTTTTCAAATCTCACCACCCCGATAAAACCATTCAGACAAGTCCATCGATCGAACCCAGTGAGTTCGACCGCCAGCCGCCTTCTCACGCGCCGCCACCAACCACCGCCGTCCGTCCACGCGCCGGATGGAGTACATGGACTTGTGGGCTTTTTCTAGAATCACTTCTCTACAGTTACCAACCTCCGGGACCCAGATGCGTCCGTCCTTGAAATTGGACCTGTCGTAGCCAAAATTCACATTTCGAGAATTTGGCATAGAGCTTTTCATGCTTTAATAATTCCAAGGTCGTCCTTAAATGTCGTTCATGCTCTTCTTGGCTTTTGGAATAAATGAGAATTTCATCAATAAATACAATAATGAACTTGTCTAAATACTGTTTACATACCCGATTCATAAGATCCATGAACGTAGCGGGAGTGTTTGTTATCCCAAAAGGCATTACTAGAAATTCGAAATGCCCATATCGTGTTCGGAATGCAGTCTTGGGTATGTCTTCCTCCCGTACTTTTAGTTGATGATACCCTGATCGTAAATCTATTTTTGAGAAGAAGCTAGCTCCTTGTAATTGATCAAATAAATCATCTATTCGAGGTAACGGATATCGATTCTTAATGGTGACCTTGTTAAGTTCCCGTAATCGATGCACATCCTCATAGTTCCATCCTTTTTAACGAAGAGTATTGGTGCCCGCCAAGGTGACGTACTTGGGCGGATAAATCCTTTATTCAACAACTCTTGTAGTTGATTCATAAGTTCCTGCATTTCAGATGGTGCAAGTCTGTAGGGTGTGCGGGCCATTATTACTGTTCCAGGTACTAAGTTAATATGAAACTCCACTTGTCTATCAGGAGGCAATCCAGGTAATTCATCTGGAAATACTTCTGGATATTCGCAGACTGTTGGTATATTCTCTATATGTTCCATTTCTTTCTTAGTATCTACCAAGTATTAAGTATGTCTTACACCCTTTGTGTATATACTTTCTTGCTTTCATGCAGGAAATAAGGTTACACGGACTCTTTTTATGATTATTATAAATGATTATTTCCTTGCCATTCTTATCCTTAATCTTTACTATTTTCTTGTGACAAATTATATGGGCATGATTTTCTGATAACCAATCCAAACATCGAACTCATTTAGAGGTAGGGGTAGCAGTTGGATAGGAAATTTGTGCTCATTGATTTCTAAGGTGCAACTTTCATAAATTTCGTCTATGTCCGTAACCTTTCCATCCGCCGTCTCTATTTCTATTTTCTGATTTAATTTCTTAGGTATACAATTTAGATGCATGCAAAACCTTGTAGATACTATTGATTTGTTTGCACCAGAGTCAAATAATATTTTGGCATGTTTTTCATTAATTAGGAAGATACCTGTCACGACATTTCCTTGGTTTCTTGAGCAGAAATTTGGAATATTCTCCTTTTGGCTTTTCTGGCTTCAGGCTTATTCTTGTTGGCTATAGCCTTTGATGGTCGTATAGTTCTTGGCTTGGGACAATTATATATGAGATGTTCCGTTGACCCGCAATTGTAACATGCTTTCCTCGTAGGACAATGGTTAGCCATATGCCCTTGTCCACATTTATAACATACGTTTTTGCCCATCATGCATTCCCCGTTATGATTTTTATTGCAGGTAGGGCAAAGTGGTTTTTCAACCATCTTGTACCGGTGTTTCTTGATTTCTGGGGCATCTTACCGAAATTCTTACCTTCAAACTTCCTTTTCTCAATTGGAGGGTGGTGATAACTGTCCTTTTCGGCCAGAATGGCCGAATCTATTGCTTCTTGGAAGGTTTTCGGTTTCGACATATTAACCGTCGTAATTCTTTTCTTAACCCATTCATGAAGCGATCTATCTTACGCCCTTCCGTTACTATCATATCAGTTGTGAATCCGGATTTTCAATGAACACTTCTACATATTCTTCGACAGTCTTATATCCTTGTTCGAGTTTGATGAATTCTTCCTCCATTATTTTTATTCGAGTATTTGGTCAGCACCTCTGATTTATCAATTGTTTAAACTCTTCCCAGGACATTGTTGTTGCTCCTGCGATGCCTCGGTTAGCTTGAATAGTCTTCCACTAGTAAAGTGCATTTGACTTTAACTTTGTTGAAGAAAACCTTACCCGTTGGTCCGGGGCGCATTGACATGTCTTGAAACAGTTCTCCATGTCATCGAGCCAATTCATAGCGGCTATGGGCCCCCCTTTTCCGTCGAATGTAGAGGGAATAGTGGTTTTGAAGGCCTTATAGTCACATCGAAATGTTTGGCCATTATTTGGTTCGTGCCTTAGTTGATTTTCTTCGGTATTTGCTTCGTGGGTTGAGTTGTGATTTATAGCTGCTTGAACTTGAGCTACTATTGAGGGTAAGTTTTCATGGATGCCCCGCGAGACTTCAGTTGCTATATTAATTCTTTCCACAGGATTTACAGGGTTTGTGTTGCGCCTATTTCTTTGCGTGGGCGGTCTAGTATTTTCAGAATGATTTCTATTCGTCCTCCGAGTATTCATTCTACAAAATGTTAGATCAACTCATGAGAACCAACTTAAATATATATCCTTAATTATATATATGCATCATACAAAATTTTGGAACATAAAGTGTAACAAGTTATTTAGGTTCCTTTTTTGTCCATATATATATATATATATATATATATATATATATATATATATATATATATATATATATGTAGATGAAACAGACCCGCAGTGTTTACTCAAGGTGGAAATTACAGGGAGTATATCGTTCTTGTAGCATTTTCCTAATATTTCGAGAGGGATATTGGATCGAAGTTTCTTCATTAGACTTAGTGATTTTCGGTTTGACCCATGTGTTGATTCTTTTTGACCATCCAATAGTCACTTCCTTCCAAAAACGTACACGTACTCGGTCCTTAACCTTGACCGAAATGGTTCTTTTTGCAATTCTTAGGTCTTGTTCGTACATTCCACATCTTGTCTCGAGTTCCCAGTTGTGAGTATCTACTTCAGCTATGTAGTCCTGGATTCTTTCGTATTCTTCAATAGGTATATATCCCGGGTTCCAGTCTTCATTTTCTTGCGCCATCATTTCAATTTCGTCTAGGTATACATATTCGATTTGTTCATAATTATTCAATGAGGTACCTGCCATTTTCTAAAAAAAAATGAAAACATTTAAACGTAAAAGAGGAGGTAAGGAAATTATATATATATATTACAAACTTCAAGAAGTAATAAGTGCCGATTTCTTATACTTTTACCCATTCGTTTTAGGGTGTTATACAAAATTTAGTGAAATAAGAAAATTTTCCCTTCTTGACCCCTTTAGTATGATTTCTTATATAATTAATTCAAGCTCCTAATTTCTATTATTATTTTCATAGAACGTTGTTCGACGGGTGTAGTTTAACTCCTCCTCTAAGTAGTAAATCCGTGCGCAGGCTGTGTCTAGGAGTTGAGCGGCCCTCTCCAAGTCGTCTCTCAGTTGTGCTACAGTAGCCATATAGTGAAATCTTTCGTTATGTAGCTCCTCTTGAGCGATGACACACTGATGATTTTTATACGTTATTTGATCCAGTAAAGTATTGAAGTCGGCCCAAGTTAATCTCGCCGAAACCTGAAAATTATCTTGCACACTTTCCACTTTCGGAGAAGGAGGGGGAACACGAGGTGGTGGGGTGAACCTCTCTTGTTGCCAATTCTCTTCCTCCCATGGGTATGTGAGGGTGAAGTAGTTATTTGCGTTAGAAATTTCAAAGTCTTCATGTGGTTCCATTGGGTTAAATGTTGGGATTATTGGTTCTAGAACTGGATGAAATGTTCGAAGTATTGGTTCGAGGAAGTTGTCAGCGAAGCATGGAATTGGATCAGGTGATTCGATGAGCCATCCGTTCTCATATTCAGACAAGTTTTCTCCTCTCCTTTCAGGCATCTAAAATGATGGTTAAATGCATATACATAGGTATATATACACATGCATGTAGTGAAAGAGATGATTTACTTGGTCTTAAGTTCAAGTCTAGGTCCATCTATATTAAGGTTAAACCAAGGTCTCTTGAACTAATGGGCTCTGATACCATTTTGTATTTTTCCAGCTACATATAAGTTTCATCTTTAAAATTTGATATATTACAATAGTCCAAAGTTACACTTTAGTAATAAGGAAAAAAAATCTTAAAATCTATAATGACGCTTCATCATTTCCTTTAGTCATTGTACCCTGAGATACATACATGAATACATAAGCCTTTGGCTTAGTGAGTAAATACGGTTTCATGATTAGTATGCTCAAAGTAAGTTTTTATGCACAAAATGTATTTTCTTACAAACTTCATGTTAAGCATATCAACTTTGTCATAGGTTCCTTAACCTTGGGTCCAGATAAGAGCTGCCCAATAAGGTTCGTTTGCAAGATGTCCTTTAACTGTATATTCCAGATATACGTAAATGATATTCTTATAAATTTCTTATACAGGGGTGCATAAGAGTTTTATGTTTCAAATCATAGAAATGACATAAACATGCATAAATTATTTGAATAGCACATAGGCATCTCATTAAAAGCACATAAATACTCACTTTGCTTTGTCTAGAGGCTTCAAATTTTCTTCTAAGCTTTTTAGGTAAGGTTTTGGGGTGAAAAGGAAGAGTGTCCCTAAGCTTCTATTTATAATGTTTAGGCTTGGCTTTAGGGTGCTTGTTTGCCAAGTTGTCTAAGTTGTAAGTAGCTTACTCACTTCCTTTAGCTTTGCTTAGTAAGACTTGTAGGTTTGCCACCTTCCTTGGAGGTAAGACAACACAAAATTCTAGGGCCAGGTCATGCCAATTAGATTGCAATATCATGCTGAATAGATCTGCCAGGTGATGCTTAGATAGGGCTGCTGTGTCATGCTAGATAGACTTGCCATGTCCTGCTAGTAGTGCTAGTAGGGCTGCTGTGTCATGCCAAATAGATTGTCATGTCAAGCTTAATAGGGCTGCTGTGTCAAGCTAATAAGTTGCCTTGTGTTTGCTGGTTTTATTCCTTGGTTCTTCTTTGTTGTTGTATTGTTCTTTTGAGCGTTGCTTATTGTTTAATTATTGCATAAATGAATTAAAGTTATTTTAAAAATTTACAAGGGATTAAGGTTGTTACAATACAATTACAATGGAGGAAGTTAGATCAAGTTTAGTAGTTTACATTCACGTAAATTACGTCACAAAGCTTCGGGAAGTGGAACTGAAAGCCAATCGATGGGCTTGTTGGTAGTGAATGGAGATAGAGGAAGAGAAAAAGGCCGAGAGAAAGGAAAGAGTAAGTGGCAAAAGGGAAGAGAACGGTCAAAATCAAAGGGTAGGGGATCGAAAGCAAGTCCGAAAGATGCATGCCACAAGTGTGGCGAACTTGGACATTGGAAGTATGAATGTCCGAAGAGAAACGACAAAACGTCCGCTGCTGTTGGAAGAGAAGATTCTGATTCTGAAAATGATCTTGTGCTCACCGTAGTTGACTCAAAATGGCAACAAAAAGATTGGATTCTTGACTCCGGGTATTCATTCCATATGACACCCAACAAGGCATGGGTCGACACTTATGAAGAGGTGACAACGAGGAAAGTTTTGATGGAAAAATGTCCCATGTAAGGTTGTTGGAATAGGTTCAATTAAGTGTCAAGATGCATGATGGAGTGGCAAGGTTATCAAAGGCGATCGCCTCTGCGCTTTAGTCGACCAAACGACACGATTTTAGAGTTAGGGCCTTAGGGTGATTAGGGCGATGTGAAGTAGGCAGGTGATAGCCCGACTAGGCGAGGTGGACTTAGGCGAGGGTCGAGCGACTTATGTGTTAAACGGCATTAGGTTTCTCAGAGATTAAAAAAAATTGGTTATGTAGTCAATTATGCCCCTAAACTATAAGTCTATAATTATCGAGAGTTTCCTAATTCCCCCCAAAGTATCTCTGTATTTTAGCTACAAATATTCCCTCTGCATATCTTTTCTTCTCCACGATTAATACTCCCATATTCCCTCAATCCCTCTGCGGCTCTGCCAGTCTGCCTATGATCCTCTGTCCTCACGCAATTACCTCTCAGAAAAGGTTGTTGCTTTCAGCTTTCAACATCAAGAATCGGCTTCATCAGTTAATCGACTCTGTTACACGTGAATATTCAAGATACACTGCACTAGCCATTGTAGGTCTCATTTTTATGTACATGTTCATACCACGTTAACTTTACTTCTATTATTTTTTTGCTTGTCCTTGCGAATCCCATTGTATTTTTGATGGCCGCGTTCAGTATCCTATCTAACAAGGTTTTACCATATGAACATCGTAGCATCCTCATTTTTGCTACTTCCATCCTTCTCTCAAGCTCCTTCTGCTCGGGCAACATTCCATTGCATACAACATAGCGAGCTTTATCACCATTGTGTAGAAATTTCCTTTTGACTTGAATGGTATATCCTTATCAAATAATACTCCTGTGGTTGCTCTCCATTTCGCCCATCTTGCCTTTATGCGATGGGAAATGTCTGCCTCTACGCCTCCTTGCTTATGTATCATAGACCCTGTTAGGTCTACCCCCTCAGCATTTTGTGTTTTGCTAAAGTTGTACCATAGATACTCTGTTATAATGGTGTTGATCCTTAATCCCTTTTGTCCGAGTGTCCAACACCAGGTAGGAACTCCATTCTAGTTTCCACCACCAAAACAGTATCATCTCAATAAGCATGCACTAAGGGACAATTCCTTGAATTCATTGAGATATATTATCCAAGATCAGGGCCGAGTGTTGACCCTGTTGCAACTTGATGTGTCTTGACGCATGTATTAGATCGGCTATACATATCCCGGATAGCCAAGATTAGATTCTTTGGGACTCCACTTACCTCTTGAGTCGAGGTACAATGTCATATACTTTTTCTAGGTATATAAACACCATATGTAGGTTCCTATTGCTCTATATATTTCTTCATAATACATCATAGAAGGTGGATCGTCTCAGTTGTGAACCTCAAAGGGAGCAAAAGGAAAAATCAAAAAGGTTGAAAACTGAAAAATCTTTGCTGAAATATCTCCCACTAAATCAGGATAACTTTTAGCAATTTGTCAACTCCCTAAAAATCAGCTACTTTCTACACGGGTTGGTATTTAATCGACTACAATTAAGGGGGCACTTGGTTGAAACTTGGGAATGGAAAAGAGAATGAGAATGCATTTATATATCATTATATTGATGTTAGTAAGTTAGAATTAACAAATCATGACCATTATGATTAATGTTGTTTGGATATTGCACATAGATCATCCCACCAATTTCACCACCGTTGCCGCCGTATTGGCACCACCACACCGGCCGTCCCCACTATCGTCACCACCGCGACCTTAGTGCATGTTGGGTGGATAAGGTGAGGTTTTTTTAGGGTGGGAAGGGTGGGGTTGCGCCGTTGCGTAATGTGGGATAGGATAGGGGTGGTAGGGTAGGGGTAAGGTAGCGGTGGGGTGGGAGGTTAGGTTAGGGTAGGGTAGGGTAGGGGTGGGCTAGGTAGGGTAGAGGTGTATAGGGTAGGTGTGGGGTGGGTAGGGTAAGCGTGAAGTATATAGTTGCTCATTTGAAAATCAAAGCAAGTGATTTGGGTATTGAATTTCATTACCTTCATCTTGTCGAGGAATGATGTATTACCCACCATTAAGTAATGAATGATTGCATTATATAAAACCAACCATCACTATTCATCACCTTTGTGATTCCTTATGGGAGATAACTCCCAACCAATCAACCATGCACCCCTTACGATTAAAATTGACTGTATCCGATGTTGATTTAGAAATTTGCTGATTCTGATTTAGAAACTGACAAGGGGAGAGACGATAAAAACCGAACTCTAATTCTGATAAAATCATGAATGAGAAATGCGATGATTAGAGGGATTTCAGAAAATTAATGTAAGTCATCGAATCAAGGAAGGCAGCTTGTGAGGACTTGATCAATGTGGTTGAATGACTTGCAAATTGTTTGAAGTTCGTCAAACAATTTACTGGAAGAGATGTAGACACAAACTTTAATAGGGAAAAAACAAGAACATGAAACATGAAATGTTTTTGGACAAGTAAATTGTAAAAGCAACGCTTCATGGATGCAAGGAAGGCCCTCTGGTCCACCGATATTGATTGGTGGCTAGAGGCAAAAGATGTTGCGAAGAGGTTTTAGACTATGGATCTATTTAATATGATATCATGGTAGCTAGAGGAAGGCCCTGGAAGAAAAACTATATTCTTTTCCCTTATTGATATTAGCAATCAAATCATGTATATATACACATAAGAAATAGAATCCAACGATTCTTAATCCTAATATATACACATCTAAAACATGAAATACTTATCTAATACTCATATGGAAACTAATATTAACTTCCAAAATAAATACAGCAACTACTTAAACATTAACATAAACTTGTTTGAATTCATAAAAGGAATAGAGAAGATGTCTCCCTTTGTATTCTAAATACATCTTAAGAATATAGTTTGCAATTATAAAAGATTCAATTAGTTGTGGCCTTTGGTCTGGCAGTCAGCAATGTAATCCAATTAGTAGATTTCAAATGTCATAAGTCTAACTTGTTGTGCATAATTGACTAGACAGCTGTGATAACCGGTTTCTCAGCGTTGCCCTGGCTTATTAAGCCGTTATATGGTTTTATCAGGTGCGTATGGGTATTTAGAAAGCCACTAAGCAAATTTTTTGACATTATTGATCAACACATAAGTGTTCTAATATCGATATGTTCTTTTTCTTATGTAGTGATTCGGTCCCACTTTTTGGTTACCGAAGAAGATCATATCTAGTTTTATCTGGACTTCTTGGAGCACTTTCATGGAGTATAATGGCCAGTTTTGTTGATGGCAAGTATGGTGCTGCTTTTTGCATACTTGTTGGTTCTCTTTCTGTTGCCTTTTCGGATGTTGTAAGTATCTATTACAGCACTGCTTGTATTCTTACCACAATATATAAAACTATCGGCATATTGTTCAATTTTTGATTGATTTGCCCTCATTTAGTTATATGGTATGTCCATTATGATTAATGCTATTGTCTTGGTCTTTTTAATAATGCTTTTAACTTAGGTAGGAAGCATACTGTTAGCAATAACAATGGAGAATCATAG
The DNA here is from genome assembly GCA_020465985.1 of Centrapalus pauciflorus. Taxonomy (NCBI): domain Eukaryota; kingdom Viridiplantae; phylum Streptophyta; class Magnoliopsida; order Asterales; family Asteraceae; genus Centrapalus; species Centrapalus pauciflorus. The sequence continues at coordinate 128,877 of JAANYP010001039.1, read as the reverse complement.
GATTGTAGACAAATAAAATCAGAGAGCACCTCCCTGCAGGTTCTATTACTGCATATCATGGATGATTACTTCTGATTACATCAGACAAGTATATAGCGTCATACACATGACAAACGTGACAACTAAAGTCTTATCCACTGGGAGGATGACATCTGTCCTCTTAACAAAAGGGAATTACAATTACTTAATAGCAAGGTAATAAATCAAAACGACATCATATCAGTGCTTACCCCATGAAAAGAGTCCTTGTCCTCAAGGATCGTAGTGAGCCCACACATCAATATCTGGAAAATGCTTCTGTAGGTCCTCATATGACTCCCAAGTTCTATCTTCGGTATCTGTGTTTGCCCATTGCACTAATACCTCCAAGGCAGCTTTATTCCTTGGATTGACCATCCTTTTGACCAAAATCTCCAAGGGAATGGGTTGATTTCGCCGGTGTCTGTCACCAGTGGCAAGTCACAGGTCACCAGGTGATTCCCCAACTTCTTCTTTAGTAAGGAAACGTGAAAAACATCATGAATGTTTGATGCATTAGGTAGTCGTAACGTATAGGCAACTTCTCCAATTCTTTCAATGACTGGAAATGGGCCATAGTATCGAGCAGCCAGCTTGTGAAAAGATCGATTGTTAACAGATTGCTGTCGATATGGTTGAAGTTTCAAGTAAACAAGATCTCCCACTTCGAACCTCCTTTCTGTTTATTTGCCTGCACCTTCATTCATTGTTGGGCTTTGATTAAATTGGACTTGAGCAATTGAATGGCAGCTTCTCTAGCCCGTAAAAAGGAATCAACTGCTTGGTTAGAAGAATCCTTGGGGTGATAGTGTACGTAGTTGGGTGGTTGCTGTGCAAAGAGGGATTGATAAGGAGACATGCTTAAACTCGAGTGATGAGAGGTATTATACCAATAATGAGTAAGTGGTAGCCACTTAGTCCAAGAAGAGGGAGTGTCTAGGGTAAAATAACGCAAATATGTTTCTAGACAGCGAATTAACACCTCTGTCTGATGGTAGGCTGTGGAATAAGCAAGTGACATCTGGTGAGCTTTGAATAATTCCTTTCAAAAATTGCTGAGGAAGATGGGTCGCGATTTGATATTATCTTCTCTGCTGGCATGCCATACAATTTAGTGACCCGTTCCATGAACATCCGAGCTACTATAGAAGCTTAATAAGGGTGCTTCAGCGCCATAAAGTGGCCAATATTACTCAACTTATCAATTACTACGAAAATAGTAGTAAATCCCATCGATCTTGGTAATCCTTTCACAAAGTCCATGGACCCTGTGGACAAGAAACGATTAGGAACCTCAAGAGGTTGTAACAGCCCTCGTGAGGCAGCAATGTCATATTTACACTGTTGGCACACAGGACATTCTCGTACCAAATTTCGAACATCTGCGTGTAATCCATTCTAGTCTTGACCAAGTCTTTGAGTTGTAGCATGCACCGCCGAATGACACTCACAGAATTCTCCACAATTACATACCTTTAGTTCGCTTTAGGGTTTGATTCTTGCTCCAGTAGCTTTGTTATGCTACAATTGATGTTTATTGACCGAAAAATCACCATGCATCAAAGTATTGAGCTTTTAATTTCTTCATTTCGGTTCTTCATTTAACCGAACCAAAACCTTAAATACACTTAAATTAAACTCTTATTTAATGATGCTTGTTTATACTTCAGTTGTTCCAAGCCTTGCTAAATCACTGATTTTCGAACTTGATTCAACAATTTCTCTTGGTTTCTTATTGAGCCGTGAGTGAGAGATTGAGAGAAGTTGTATTCTCACGAATGAGTAGATACCTTGCTTTCAACCCACAAATATAAATCAAGTTTGTGATAATTACATAACCTCCCTTCCAACTTAACTTATCACAAAATGACATGAATAACCCTTGTACTTATTGCTCACATATAAACTTAAGTTTAAATACACCATCCTCAAAATATTTAACTTGTCAACCAACTTTAATCATGTCTGAATTCCAAATAACAAATTACTTTTAATAATTCAATCTAAATACATCAAATACATAATTAAGCTAATTAACTTCAAAATACAGTAATTAATTTCTTAGGATTTTACAATTGACGGAAGTCAATTTTGTCTCCTTACTGCAGAATCTTTGTCATGTTCTTTTGTCTTCTGGTGTTCCATCTTTATCCCAAAGAAGCAAGTCAACTTATAACCTTTAACCTTCTTATAACGCCATTTTGATATAAGAAAAGGTCTGTCACCATTTTCAAATATCTCATTTGTTTTCATGTAACAGAACAACTTTTGCGGAGTTGCAGCAGTTCTGCTTTTCCACTTTGTCTTGAATCTTCAGGTTGATCCTCACGTTCTAAACATTACATGATGACTTGGAATCATATTCCAGTAAGTGTTAAACCTGTTCACAGAGAATAGAAGACTTAACTATGTCAAACATGTTCAATAGATATGAACAGCTTGGACATAAACTGCCAAACCTTTTCAACTGATGAGGACAATTTGGACATATTGTCAAGTTACAACTTATGTAACAGTGTAAGACAGACTTAGGCTTAGTATTTCAAATCAACACAAGGTTTGATTGAGACATTAAACAACCTAACAGTCTCCCCTGATTGTATCAAACAAATTTAATCAAAGATCTCTCCCTATGATATATAAAACAAGTTTGATTGAGGCCTTTTTGTGTTGAACAGTTATTCCTGAGTGTATCAAACAAATTTAATCAAAGATCTCTCCCTATGATATATAGAACAAGTTTGATTGAGGCCTTTTTGTGCCTAACAGTTATTTTTGTTCTTGACGAACACAACTGGTGAAGCATACTTTTCTTGACTTGGCCGAATGATTCCAGAAGCTAACATTTCCTGTGCGAGTTCCTCAATGACTGTTTTCTGCAGGGGTCCATAACGATATGCTCTTAAGTTTACTAGGTTGCTGCCTTGTTTTAAGGAAATTCCATGATCACAATTTCTTTGTGGAGGTTAACACTTTGGCGTAGAAAAAACATCCTCAAACTCGTTCAATAACATTTCTAACTCACTTCTCTTTTGGTCATCATTTATATCCAATCGGGTGTGTTTAAATGGATCTGGCGTAATTGCATCATGGTATCCTCCTGACCTACTAGGAAAGCTTGATTAACGCCCAGTCAATTTCTATTCATTTTACATTGTGAACTCCGTTATATGTTTCTTGTAACCCTCGAGGCGCACCAAACTCCCATCCTTCCAAAATTCCATGAAGAGTTGCTTAAAATTGCACTTGATACCACCCAAGGTGGATAACCACTGGATACCAAAACCATGTGATAACTACCAATAGTCATTGCCAAGAAATTTCCTTCATAATCCCCATCTTGAATGCTCCATTTCAGCCCCGTGACAATGAATTCGACTGATAACTGGAATCCATCCGCTAAGTTACATTTTTTGCTTTCACAGGAGTGAGACACAACCCCAATCTCTTCGCCATGGCTAAATCGATAAAGTTATGGGAGTTGCCACTATCTACTAACATTGTGACAACTTGTTTCTTAACCATACCAGCAACTTGTAGAGTTTTTACGCCATCAGACCCACTTAGAGCATTTAAGGAAATGGACACTTCCTCTGTTTGGCATGAGCATCTGTCCATCTGGAATGTCTAATTCAGTAGGTTATTCATCATATTATCATAAACATTTTACCACTCTTGCATCGATGTCCTGGTGAATAGTTTTCATCACAATAAAAACACTGGTTATTCTTACTCCTCATAATCCTTTCTTGTGAGTCGTTTGACATTCGTAGGCTTTTGTTGGTAATGCGAGGATGAACTGGTTAGAGGCTTTTGGTATGTTATAGTGGGCGGTTGGTTCAATGGGAATTTCGTGGGTTGTGGCAGTTTAAGGTAGGAACTTTGGAGCTGAGTGCGGTGGGAGCAGGGGAGCTAGCATCAGTGATAATTGATACACTAGTACTAGACTGATTGGTTGAATAAGTGGAAATGTCAGGTGGTTTCGGTGGAAGTAAACCCCAAAGAGCATACATGGCTCCTTGTATTGTGACCAACTTCATTGCTTGATTCAGACTCAAGGGGGTGTTTGGTTCGCGGATTTCCTGGGATTCACTGGGATTTGGATTTAAAATCCAGTGTTTGGTTCGAAGATTTCAGTAAGGATTTAAAATCCCAGGATTTCTGAAATTCCTTCCTTCTTTGTTATTTAAAAACCCAACATCCCCCTAGGATTTGAAATCCCAGTTACCTTGCACTCTTGAGATTAACAAATTTTTTTAATAATGTAACATAGATTATTTGACAAAATACTGACAAATACAAATGCTGCACAATGCAATTCCTTTGACAAAATGCAAATCCCAGAGAAAAAAATCTGCGAACCAAACGCCCCCTTAGGGTCCAACAATTGCACCGTGTGCATGATTTCAGTTGGTAACCCTACCCTCCAATGTACAGATCCAATAATAAATGGGGAGGAATAGAAACTTGAGTTCGAAGGGCATTGAACTCAGAGTTGTAGTCACTTACAGTGGTTGTGAGCTGCAAGTTTCAAAGTTCTATGAGAGGCTTGGAAACGACTCCCTCAATGATTGCTCTTTGAGTTCCTCCAAATACTCTTGTCATCGAATTTTCTTGCCTCCCATCTCTTTCATGAACCCTTGGTGCCATTGTAGGGCCCTCCCCTTAAGATGAATGGATACCAATCTAATATTCATTTTTTGTGGTGTGTTGTCGAGTTCGAAAAACTGACTGCATGTATAAAGCCATTCCTTGAACACATCACCATCAAGGGAGGGAAATTCCAGCTTGGTCATTCTATTGACTAATTGATGCTCTGTTGATTTCTTGGAGTGTAAAACGGAGCTTTACCTCCCTGTCCTTGTCAGAGTTGTCATCATCAACATCGGAGTCATCAGAATCATCAATATTAGGTTTTTTCTTAGAGTGGTGTTGATTCTCGGCAAGCAAATAACAAATACTCTCCATGTGCTCTGGGATGTGTTTCACATTTTGTTGGACCTCAGCAAGAGCAGCCTCTAAACCCTTCAAGGATTCTTCATGGCCTGCAACAGACCTGGCCAATTCCTCGCACTTCTCATGCAGCTGTACGTTTGACACCATAGCCACACAGTCAGAGGGTCTAAGGTCTCTGATACCACTGTTAGAATAACAATGGAGAATGAGAATCACAGGATTCTAGACAAATTAAATCAGAGTCCAACTCCCTACAGGTTCTATTACTTCATATCATGGATGATTACTTCTGATTACATGAGACAAGTATAGAGCTTCATACTCATGACAAACGTGACAACTAAAGACTTATCCACTGGGAGGATGACATCTGTCCTCTTAATAAAATGGATTACAAGTAATTAATAGCAAGGTAGTAAACCAAAACGATATCGTATCACATACTGCACAGTGCACACTGATAGGAATTAGTATATTCTAGAAAGGGACAAAGGGTATAATAGGAATATTGGTAGTAGTTAGTTAGAAATACGCTCTATAAACAAGAGGAGAGGGAGAGGGGTGTGAGTTGAGGGGGAATGAATATTTGTAAAACTTAGTTAGACTCTTAGCTTGTAAGCTTCTAGGGGCTCTTTGCCTTTGGCTTAGAGAGGGATTATCCATGGAAATCCTTGGGGATTGTTACTGTTTTGCTTTATCAATTTCCTTGTTTCATATTCAGGAATACAATTGTTCTTCTTTTTGATTCCTCAATATTGCCGTATCATTGGTCCGACCTGCATCTTTCTGCTCTATCAGTCATCTTTTGTTGCTTTCATCTCGATTCCTTGATCATTTTGTATCATGGAGACTCCATCTGTCCAATCTCGTCTGGAACAACATGAAGAACAGATCCGACAACTCCAGTCTGATGTCATCGAGATCAAAGCATCTCTAAAAGCATTGGAAGCCGATCAGATTCAAAATAGTGAATTCCGTAACTTTATGTTGGGATGGATCACACAACACGATAAGCCACACAATTCGGATGGGGAATCTGGATCAGGAATTATCATCGAGTTTGGTGGTGGCGATGGCGTTGCACAATCTTCCCAAGATCAGAATCTCATCAGCCTCGCAAAAACTTATCCAGCGATCAATCAAGGGGATAACGTTTTTCCACGATCTGACTGTGCGAAAGTGACAATTGTGGGGAAAATGGAAGATGTAGTTGTAAGAGAAGTTGTTGCTAACAAGGTGTTTGATGAAATGCCTACAAGAGACTTTGATGAAAATACTTTCGATGATGTACATGTTGATGGATATTCTTTAAACAACGGCAAGAGCGTGGGACAACCGAGTAATGATCCGTCCAATTTTATCATTTTGGGCTGGATTTCAAGTTCGCAATGTTGGTCAACTACTCTAGACAACATGATTGATTTTTATGGATTTATGAAGACAATTAAAGGGTGCAACATAATGGGAGCTCTTAAAGGAATCTACATTCATGATGATCGATTGGCTACAAATGGGCAAAAAGGATTGTTGATCAAGAACAAACCCGGAGTTGTGACAAAATGGTTGGTGAAGTGGAAGTGGAAGAGTGATATACACAATCAACAAGTCTTGAGGTCAAGACTTTCATAAGGAGGGAGTATTGACAGGATTTAGTATATTCTAGAAAGGGTATAATAGGAATAATGCTAGTAGTTAATTAGAAATACAATCTTTAAATAACAGGAGAGGGGTGTGAGTTGAGGGGGAATGAATATTGTTAGACTTGGTTAGACTCTTAGCTTGTAAGCTTCGGAGGGCTCTTTGCCTTTGGCTTAGAGAGACGGATAATCCCTGGTAATCCTTTGGAGGGCTTAGTGAAAACAACTTCTTTTTGATTTCTCAATCCGTATCTCACACACACACGTGCACTCAGTTTGAAGGAACATGTTATCAAAGAAAACCTTCCTGTTCTGAATGAACATCAACCCCTTGGAGGGCTTAGAAAGCTGGAGTATAATTATTAATGGACCAGAAATGTAGAAGCGGGAACAACAAAGTTGACGGTGGCTAAATCCTAAAGAGGGGGGGGGGGGGTGGGGGGGAGCTTCAGATATTGGTGTTTATCTGATAATATTATTATTGTTTAAGTGGTTACCTTAGTTTATCTTAGGGCATCTACAATGGTTCAGTTCGGTCAGGATTTATATTTTTTCATTGTAGATATAGGAAGTTAAGGAAAAAATGGGTTGTAGATTTTTCATCGTGTTGGTTCAGTTCGGTCCAGTTCATGATGAATTTACAAAGTTGGTTTGGTTCAGTTTGGTCTGGACCATTTTTTATTTTTTATTTTTCATTTTTTATTATGTCCGGTTCTAGGTACCGGGTTTTTTTCACTTTTTCGGTTCGGTTTGCGACAATATTGAAGCATTGTGTAGGTTGTAGATTCAATGGTCGTAGAGAGAGCACGTGGTGAGACACAAAGCGTATCAGGATCACTTCAATCTCTATGTTGGGGATCCTCTGCCTTTGGAGGAATTGTGAGCTCGTACTTTAGTGGCTCTCTGGTGGATGCTTATGGTGTAAGGTATCCTCAATATCCTACTTATACGTGTTAGGGAAATCAACATTTATTCCTGACAAGGTTGCTAATTTTGCAGGTTTGTTTTTGGTCTTACAGCATTACTTCCTTTGTTGACATCTGCGGTTGCTGTACTTGTTAAAGAGCAACGTGCCCGTGGTCCATCTAGGGGAGAAAATCTCATTCCCAGCACTTCTAACTTTTTTGTGACTTCAAAAGATAGTATACTTGAGTTGTGGCAAGCTGTCAAACAACCCAACGTATTTCTACCCACTTTATTTGTTTTTCTCTGGCAGGCAACCCCACACTCAGAATCTGCCATGTTTTATTTCACGTAAGTTGTGTGTGTCGGTAGTCAATAAATTTTGTCTATGTTTTGTTTATGCTGGATTTAACATAAGAATATGTTTGATACATTTCCTATTCTTTTCCAGAACAAATAAACTCGGTTTTACACCAGAGTTTCTGGGGCGTGTCAAGCTTGTAACCTCGATCGCTTCGCTTCTTGGCGTTGGGCTATATAATGGATTTCTTAAAAACGTTTCACTTCGGAAGATTTTTCTTGGTACAACTGTAACTGGTACTGCCCTTGGGTTGACTCAGGTTTGAATTAGATATTGTTTTCAATATAAATCTTAATATTATTTTACATGTTCTATAAATTGGTATTCCGCATTTTGTAGGTTATCCTTGTAACTGGGTTAAATCGGCAGTTTGGTGTAAGTGATGAGTGGTTTGCAATTGGGGATTCTTTAATCATAACAGTTCTTGGTCAGGTAATCAATTCATTCATTGACCTTACTTTGTTTGCAGAGATTATATTTTTTCACACAAGTTTTTATTTTCAAAATTTTATTATTAATTTGAAAATAAATTTTTAGATGCACTAAAAAGTAACATCAGTTGAAGAATTGTCTTTAATCAAACTTTAAATTTAATCAAATATACAATACATACAATTTATATCCAGTAAAAGGAGAAAAAAAGCCCAAAATACATAAGTTAAGATAATTTACCAAAAATGAAAACACACACACACACACACACACATATTCTTGTATGTTTCAAAATGATCTGGCTTTACAATTTGTATGTTAAGCGTGTTAAGAAAAAAAGTTACTAGTAGCAATCCATTATGGTATGTTACTATGTTTCAAAGTAGCAGCAGGGGTCAATTTTTATATTTCAGCAACTCATTTAGGATTTAGATTTAGAAATCTCCTATGGCATGACCCATGTTTGGATAAAAACTAAAAAGAAAGGATTTAGCTTCAATTAGCATTTTATATTCCTTGTTTCTCCTCTTTTCATAATCCATCAATCCCCTTAATTATTTTTAAATCCTATCATTTTATTATCCATTTTAAATTCATGCATTCCAAACGGCACAAGGTTCTATTAAATTTTTGTTTAATGAGTTACTGTGTTTGGAAATTGTTAGTTTTTCTGAATTAGAGTTGGTATCGATCTTGAAACTATCATTTTTTATGGGATAATTGCACAAAAAACCCTCAACTTGTCGGTGTTTTGTGATATAAACCCAAAACCAATTTTCATTGCATAGAAAACCCCGAACTAACTAAAAATCAATAAATCAATATTTTATCAATGGGTAACCCGTCGAAACCGTTATTAATCCTACATGAATCGGTAAATAACCTATGTGGAATAAATTTTAATTGTTGAAACCGGTTGCCAAGTAATACACATCATTTAAACACCCGTTGATAATTTTTAATTGTAATTTTTATACAAGATTTCATCATCAACGGGGGGTTTAAATGATGTGTAATTCTTGACAAACGGTTTCAACAATTAAAATTTATTCCACGTAGGTTATTTACCGGTCCACGTAGGATTAATAACCGGTTTCAACCGGTTACCCATTAATAAAACTTTGATTTACTTATTTTTTGTTAGTTCGGGGTTTTTTATGCAAGGAAAAATGGTTTGGGGTTTTAATCACAAAAAACTGACACGTTTGAGGTTTTTTGCGCAATTATCCCCTTTTTTTTCCAACTAAGAGTTCGTAAGTAGAAGGTTTTTTATGGCTAAAGGTTCGAAAGCACAGGGATAATTTATCGATACAACGAAATATCTTTTAATATCAGTAATTCATTGTATAATTTATTTAGTGTATCAATGAAATGAGACATTGATATAATAAATTATAACATTGTTACACAAATTTTATAATAATAAGTTATGTAATGACACAATGACATAATAATGCAACAATTTATGATTGAGGCATCGATACAACCAGGTATTTATGTCAATGTTATATATAAAAACATCGTATCACTAATTTGTATAATGAAACACTAAAAAATGTATTAGTGCTGTAATGATACAACGAGACAATTTACTAGTTTATGATGATACACTAATACATATAAAAAGGAGTGAAAAAATGATATGCATCAGCTTATGAAAATAAAAAAGGTGTAAAAGTCGATAGATATATAAAAATAAAAATGAGCAACAAATCGATATGTTCATTTTATGGATAAAGATAAAAATTATGAATTTTAGAAACTCTTAATTAAATAAGAAGGAAAATGATGATATTTATGAAATTAATAGAAGTGATCAGGTGTATAGGTGCATCATAAAATCAGTAATATATATATATATATAGAGTCAGGTTCAAAAAAGTACCTCTCGAAATCAAGTGCACCCGAAGGTACCAACCTTAAAAAACTTTTTTTTAATTTTTTTTCTCATAACCATGTTTAAATTAATGTTATACACATGATATATGAATTTCACATACATTCGCACTTTCTGTGTCCTTAAAACTTATGTGAATGCTCAATGCATATTTATGTGAATGGTCATCCATGTGAATGGTCATTTCACACAATGTGAATGGTGTGAATGACCATTCACATGATCTTTTTTTATCATTCATAAGATTTATGATGTTGCTCCTTTTGAAAAAAAGTCTTATAATGTTGTCTTATACATTATTATTCAAAAAAAATATATGTGAATGATCATTCACATTAGGGTACGCTGGGTACGCTGGAATCTCATAGGTACGCTGATGAACCTGATTCTATATATATATATATATATATATATATATATATATATATATATATATATATATATATATATATATATATATATATATATATATATAGATTTGGGTTCAAATGAGTACCACTAGTTTTGCGGAGTACTGGAGGTACCTCGCTTAAAATAATTTTTTTTGAAATTTTTTTTCATAATCATGTTTAAATTAATAATATAAGACTACTTGCAAAAAATCACACCTAAACACACACTAGAACTATGTGAAATGTGTGTGTTCACATGAACTATACTGTTGTGAACGTGTGTTCACAACTAAGCATGTTCACAGGACTTTTAAGATGATAGAAAGTGTAAATGTATATAATATTTTACGAATAGCCTTATATTATTTGTATCTAAATAAATATGAAAAAAATTCAAAAAAAAAAAACTTTTTTTCGGAGCAAGTTCACATGTAAAACCCGTGTGTTCACAGGTACTCACGGTACTCTGCATTTTTTAGGTACTCACACGAACCATATTCTATATATATATATATATATATATATATATATATATATATATATATATATATATATATATATATATATATATATATATAGAGGTTCAATTGAAAACTTTTATGTATCGGGAACCTTGAGAAACTTTTGTGCATCAGATAATCTACCAAGGATGCACAAAGGGTATTTTAGGGAAAACTAAAGATATGGTAATTAATTTATTTTTAAATATCATTAAAAAATAATTAGGATTTAATTTTGGAATTATAATCTCGCATTAACTACTTTCCTCATTTTCCTTCCAATTTCTCTCTATCTCTCTCTCAAGCCTTCTCTCTCTCTCACGGCTTCCATGGTCGTCCCTCTCCCTCTCTCTTTTGCTTTCTCGGCCAGCACCCCCGCCATGCACCACAAACCACCATGTTGATAACTAGAGCTAAAGATTCAATCCAATCCGTTGCAATCCGTTTCTCAGCCTCACGAGTTTATATCTTATCCAATCCGTTTCAATTCATATAAGCTCGATGCAATCTTCGCCTACCTCTACATCCCCACATGGCCATGATGCCTCCCTTCGCCGCCGTCGCCTCCTTAGAACCAACGTTCACCGCCAACTTGAAGTTCTGATTTTTATAGTGTTGATGATTTGAAGACGAAGATGAACGATGAACAACGATGATGATGAACATGAACAAGAGATGCAACCGATGATGATCATGAAGAACATGATGCATAGATGATGAACGATGAATGGTGAACATGTTTTTGAATTTCTTGTTGGTGAACGATGCATAGATGATGAACGATGAATGATGCATAGATGATAAATGATGAATGATGAATGATGAACTATGAATGATGAACGATGAACGAAGAACACAACGATGAATCTAAATCTTCATTAATTAATTTGAATTTATATTATTTTTGTTAATTTTTCGAAGTGTGGTAATTAAATTTATTTAACATTTATTATTTAAATATTTGATGAAATATTCAATTAATATAAATTAAAATTAATTATACTAAATATTTATTTTCCTAAACTACCTTCATTAGATGCATATAATATGTTAAATCACGAGATGCATCAGGCATGATGCATCACAAGGCTGTAAGATGGTTCTTACGTACCTAGATGCATAAAGTTCTTAATTGAACCTGACTCTCTCTCTCTATATATATATGGATAACGAGTGACTTTAGCAGTAAAACATGACTTTAGCAGAAAGCACACATTGGATAAAATGTTATAAAGGATTTAAAAATGACATCACTCTGATAAGTGTATGATTAAATCTCCAATTTCTAATAATTAATAACAAGCTCACTCAAATTTATTTTACATGAACTTGTTGTCAGTTACTTATGCAAGCAATGACTAGCGAAATGAACAGGCAAATATCTTATAGATGCTCAAAGCATTAGTTATGCAAAAATCCTTACAAACATTCATTTACTTTGAAAGGTAGTCTTCTTTCCATAAATTGCACAAGTTTCAGTTTAGATTCTATCAAAAACAAAAACCATTTCTTATCATTAAATGAATGCAAGTAAAATCAACCTTTTTGCAATCTCTAGTAAAAAGCTTCAATAACCAAACTAGCTTAGTGTATAAAAAATGAGCAAAGACTATTTTTAACTCTTATTATTGAACAATTAAAGTTTCATGGAGAGATTTAACCAACATTCAAAGTAACCATGAGAAATCTTTAAAAAACTAAAGTTTTATTTTAAAATTTCACAACAAAAATTGAAACATAAATGGAGTTTATTTTGGTGTTATGAAATCCTAGAAAAACTTAAAAAGTAAAAATAAATTGGGTCTTGTGTTACTATTATTGATTAAAATATGAAAATATGTTACTATTTTTTATAACTGAAAGTTGGTAACCTGCAAAGTTACTATTATTGATAGAAAAATAAAAAGTTAATATTATAAACGATAAAAAACATAAAATTCAATGTTATTAATGATAAACAAATAAATAATGTTACTATTAATGATAAAATGACAAAAGTCGTTACTATTTTTGGTCATTTGCTTTATATATAGTGAGGTTCAACAAAGAACCAATGTATACCAGAGAACCTTGGAAAAATACAATGATCGAAAAAGAAACAATATGCATCACATGAGAGCTATTGTACACCATACAAAAGGTATTGTGCAATCATATGGGAATTGTTATACACAATCTTCTTCGCATGCTGCATGCATCAAGTCCCCCTTGTGATGCATTCTTCCCTCACGTTATACACAATCCCCAATGTGATGCATAATCTACTATGTGATGTAAAATCCCCTCGTTCGATGCAAGTATAAAAAATTTTCGATTCATTGTGGTTTTTCAAAGTTCTCCGATAAACATTGGTTCTCCAATTAACCTTCACCCTATATAAATATTGTTTTATCTTAAATAGTTATTTATGATAATTAAATTATAAAAATTTATCTATATCAATTTAATTATCTTTACTTTATTATTTTTGTAACAATATTTTAAGTTAATAAATATATATATATTTTTAAATAATTATTATAATGGAATTTTTATGTTTATTAGTTTAATTCAGGATGAAAAATAGTATTCAACTATTTGTTCCCGGTATGAAGATAGTACTACTATTATTTTATTATGATAAAGGGGAGAGACAGTTATGATCACAAATTTGTTGCAGGCCTCATTCATGCCGGTTCTTGTTTTAGCGGCAAGACTCTGTCCAGAAGGAATGGAAGCAACTCTATTTGCGACCCTTATGTCGGTATCAAATGGCGGGAGTGTCCTTGGGGGTCTATTTGGTGCCGGTTTGACCCAGGTTATGGGCATCACCAAGGACAAGTTTGACAATTTGGCACTTCTCATTATTGTCTGTAACCTTAGCTCCTTGTTGCCGTTGCCACTGCTACACCTTCTTCCTGATGATAATCCAAATCACAAACCAGCAGAAGATATTGATCTTGAGTTGAAGTCTAGTTAGTTCATAGGTTGCGCAACGTATAGATAACCATAGTTGACTGAGAGGAAAAGCTGTAAATATTCCATGTTACAATCAAATCAAGAATCCAGGATTGTTATAATAGGAAAGGTGCATTAAGGCTTAAGGAAATCAACTCGTCATTTCGCATTCGATTGGATGTGTTTTAAAGCAGTTTTAATTCTTTTTAAAGCTCAGGCCAACAACTTTGTAAGGAATCAGTGGTGTGTTTCCATGGAAGGAGGAATACTAGTTAACGATACCTGGAGCGGTTTACATTGAAGAAACTCGTCATTGTTTTAAGTGCTTTGTGCTTCAGATTTGTTTAGGGTTATCATGAAAAAAAACCAACATATTTTCATGTTTTTTGCATTTTCGTTCCTCCGTGTTATTTTTTTTCATAAAAGTTCTTAAGTTAATTTTTTCTTTTTAATTTAGTGAAATTTGGACACTAGATACTGGTTTTTCAGTTTTAAAAAACCCGGTTTACTAATTAACTTGAGGACTTTCATGAAAAAAAAAATAATACAGAGGGACGAAAACGTAAAAAAAAAAATGAAAACATGTTAGGTTGTTTTCGTAATAAACCCATTTGTTTATATAACAACTACCTTTCGTAAATTTTTGTTTATTGCAAAATCTTTCGAAAGTCGTCAATATTCTTGGAACTAATTGCAATATGTGACCTTGAAATCTGTTTTGCTTGTCGCTAATTACTTTTTGTTATAAAAAATAACATGTTTTTATATTTTTACTAATAAAAAACATATTAAAAAAAACCGAACATCCCATATATTAATAATTTGAATAATTGTGTTTTAATTAACATTTCTTATAGATCTTAATGTTCTTGAGATTGTTCATGTGGCAGTGGCACCACCAATACTGTCTATCGGGCTATCAGCACCCACCGAACAAGATTGAAAAGTCTTTTCAAATATACACAGAACTTAATTATACACTGTTTGAGCGTATACCCTTCGACAGTAGTTCGACTCTGCTGCTGAGTGTTCCAAACGTGCAGCCCTCTCGAATAAAATCTTCCAAACTTACTAAGAATAACCAAAAATCAAAGAAGACCAGTGTGTAACACAACAGGCACTAAGATGCCGTTTTGCATGAGTTCAAAACAATGGTTAATAAAATGATAGGATTTTAAAATTAATTAAGGGGATTTGTGGATTATGAAACGATGAGAAGTGATGAATATAAATTGCTAAATGAAGCTAAATCATTTTGTTTTAGTTTTTATCCAAACATGACATTGGAGGATTTCTAAATCCATGTTAGATTTGTAATTTCAATCATTTGGGTTTATTTTGTAATAATTTGTATTTAATATGTTTCCTCGTAATTGTCTTTTATTTATATGTAATCTTTCTTTTTAGATAGATAGTTACCCCTCAAAGTAGTCCTAAATATAAAAGCAATGTTTGACCTAGAGTTTGTAACTTTTCACACTTTTACAAAATATTCTAAAGAAAAGTGGCGGCTGCACTTGCTCTCTTGTTGACTTTGGTTGAGTTCAAACATTCTCATTGTTTTCTTGCATGAATCAGCCGAATATCTTATAGATTCTCTTGTGTGAGTGCATACAATTAGTTTGGGACCACAACAACAATTGGTATCAGATCTTTTGAAGTGGATTTCAACTTATATGCAACAGATCTAAGGCTTATGTTCATTGACTTGCTACTGTTCTTCTCGAAAAAAACACCCATGGGTTCCCTCTTAGATCCCTGTTATCTTCTGGTTTCACGTATTGCTTTCTAACATCATTGAATGAATTTCGAGCACTCTTGTTCAATTTTTACATGATTTAGGTGTTTATTTTGTCTAAAATCGCATCTGAGCTGTTCTTTGATAATTGGATTGTTTTTACTTAAAAAGTTCGTGGATTTAGGTGTTTTTAGTTACATGTTCTTTACAAAACATGTTTCTAAAATCAAACCGAGCACTTAGATACAATTTTTAGGCTTTAAAACTCATTTTTTAATAAAATATTTGAGTTTGTGTTCATAATAATGTATTGTTTTATTGAAAAATATAGAGTCTAAGTGTAATCTCGGGCCTCAACTTCAGGTCCTTCTTCGGTCATCTATCTTTTGTTCAAAGCAAACTTCGGTTCCACAACCGAACTTCGGGTCTCTAGACACCCAAACTTCGGGTCTCTAGACACCCAAACTTCGGGTCACTTAATTTTAGAAACTTAACATATTTTTACACCTATCTCGGGTCTTTATCTAAACTTCGGGTCGCACCACCCGGAGTTTCATTCAACCGAACTTCAGTTCCCCCGACATCTTTGTGTCTCAACGAACTTCGGTTCCTCAGACCCGAACTTCGGTCCTTCAATCGAACTTCGAACCTGCTCAACGAACTTCGGTCCTTCTAGCTGATTTTAAGTTTCCATTTCACCGATCAATTTTTCCTTCACAGCACTCACAAACCACATCCACCATGTCTAGAGAAGCTCTTGTCCTGAGGTCAGAGAAAAGACCACCTGTTCTCTTCAGCGGAACCTGAAATTCATAAGGATGTAACCAATGGGTCATCTCATGATCCAGTCTATCACTGAGGGACCAACATTTTTCTACTCGGACAGACATTCCTGACGTTTCAAGTGCTGTTCCTCCCATTCCTGCAACCAAGGAAGTCCGGGGTCCTCAGGATGAGAAAGAGAGAGAGAGAGAGAGAGAGAGACAGGCAGCAGACCACAAGACAAAATATTTACTGTACCAGGCCCTTCCCACTGACTTATATGTAAGTATTGACAGTAAAATGTAAGCAAACGATTTGTGGGATGAACTTGAAATGCAAATGCTTGGGGCCGATCTGAATGACATGGCCAAAATTGAGGAAGCCAAGGCAAAATTCTCTGAGTTCAGGGCCAAGGATGGAGAATCCTTACAGAGTACCTTCACTAGATTCTGCATTGTCCTCAATGAACTGAACAAACTGCATATCGTCAAGATCGGGATGATATCAATATCTAGTTCCTATCTTCTCTGGCTCCTGAGTGGGGCATTGCATATCGGGCAACTAAGAGAGCTCTGGAAATCAATCAGGTTTCCCTAAGTGTTTTGTTTAAAAACCTGAAGAAATACCATGGAGATGTGGATGCTCACAAACAGATGGCCAATACTCTGGCTTCACTGTTACTGAATGTGAACCAAAATTCAGAACCCAACGATTCTGTGACATAACTATCCAACAAGACACATATTCCTAAACCACTGCCAACCCCATCTCCTATACCCAAGCTGGTTCCTCCTCTCAATACCCAAATGCCTTACCCCAGATGCCTAAGCCCCTAGATGCAGAAGAGGCTGATATACATGAACAAATGACCTTGTTGTCGAATCGCCTTCAAGAAAAGCAATTCTATCAAAACAAGACCAATAATCAACTCCGATATGACACTGCCCAAGGAGGTATCCTGATGAGAGGAGAGATGAAAGGATAGAGAGGAGAGAGATGCTAGGAGAAGAGAGGACTGGAGGAGAGAGGATAGGGATGAAAGAAGGTATGATGATCAGAGAGAGAGAGAGAGAGGAGACACGAGAGAAGCGACTATCAAGATGATCGCCGTTATGAAAGACGTGACGATAGAAGGGATGATGATAAGCGGGAGACTCATCGCCGTGAGGACAGCCGGGTTTCACGCCGAGCTGAAAAGAGGCCGGAACGCAGAGATGAACGGCCAAGGACTGATGAACCCAAAACTTTTGACGACGATGGATGCTAGAAATGTGGGAAGCCTGGTCACTTCGCTCGAGAACGCAAAAATCAGTTCTAGCGTGACTTGGGCTACTATGAACGAAAGGTAGCGGTTCTGAAGAAGAGAGTTGATGCTATGACCCTCGTAGCTCAGGAAGATTACTGGGTTGATGAAGAGTCTGATGATGAGGAAGATAGTGGCCAGAAATGTTACATGGCCAAAAGAATTGTGATGATGTGGGGTAATGTCGACGTAAATTAATTAACAATACAAATGCCAAGGTGGACCAATAAGGGGGAATTCATGCGTATGTTGCACGTGACCAGGCCACGTTAGCATAAAGAATATATGAAAAGGCGCATGAATTAATTCTGTTAGGGATTTGGACAGGTGTCGCTTCATCATTGGGAGAAATCTACCAAGTGAAACAGGAAAGGTATAAATAAAAACCTCTTGTCGTCTTCATGAGGTACGCACTAAATCTAGCCCTAAATTCACTCTCACTATTTTTTGATCACCGATTTCTGACTTAAGCATTGGAGTGTCGACGCAGGACACTCCTGCTTCGACCTTCACTTAGTATTTTCCCTGTTTTGCAGTTGAGGACTTTAGAGACCGAGGCACGAACATTGGCACCATCCGTGGGACCTCTGGGTTTGTCTTTACAACTGTTCGTTAAAACCCCTTGCGGTCCGTCTGTCTTCAATGATGGCCAGTTCTTCTGATCCCTCTAATTCTCTCAACGCTCAGACCGTAGTAGAAGACGTGAACCCCGCTGATGACCCCATTGTGGATATGGATTTTGTTCATCAGAACTTTGATGCTCTGCAATCGTTGATGGCTGAACGAATCCGAAATTTGAGGTAAGAAGGGGTCGCACCGAACTTGTTCTTGGAGTCGAAGGAAGAGGATCAATTAATCGAAGAAGTGGAAATGCCGCAGGATCCTCCTCTTAATCTCGTTCGTACCCCTGCACCAATGACACGTAATCTTACTCACCTTAGACCTCCCACCACAGCTATGCCCCCTATATCATGTCTCGTATCCCAACCCCCATATCGTTCCCACGCACCCCTGGAGTGGGAAGCAGAGTAACATTCTCTACTCTTGTCCCGCAAGTTGTCCCCCCCCCCCCTTTTACGAAGTGTCCCCTTGAGTGGACTAGCACACCATATTCCCCAACCTGAAACCTTTTGGAGAGGTCAGCTCCCTGCCCCTATCTCATACGATTACTCGGAACCTGTATTGCCATGAAATGATTCCCCCTTGGCATCGTGGATTGAGTCATACCCCCTGCCATCAGGTCTGAAAATCCTTACTAATGTAGGGTTGTACGATGGGACCAGTGACCCAGATGACCATTTGCAACTGTTTACTGGAGCAATGAAGATTTTCAGATGGGCCCCACCAGTAGCATGTCATATGTTCCCAGTGACGTTGAAGGGAACTGCGAGGTTGTGATATGAATCGTTACTACTAGGATGTATTAACAATTTCGAGGAGCTTCGTACTAAATTCAGGGCAAACTTCATGCAGCAACAGAGATACACAAAAACCCATCTAGAATTACACAATATTAAGCAAAAGGAGCAGGAATCCCTACGGACTTTCGTGGAACGTTTCAATTAGAAAGTCAGCAGATCAGAGGGTTGAACGATGATGCGAAAATATTAGCGTTCATCCACGGAGTCAGGGGAAAGCAGTTGGTGGAATTGTTGTCTCAGGATCTGCCAAAAATGTATCAGCAACTGGAAAAGACGTATAATTACATTCGGTCTAAAGAGATTGTTGCTCAAACTTAGACTCAGGGACGAAGAGAGCACGAAAAACCATCTAATGCGTCCAGGGATAGGGTGGTTAGGAAGGTGGATAATAGAGAGTCCCGGTATGGGAGCAGGCAGGGTCCCTACCATAGAGAAAAGGATTCAACTCTCAGGGAATGGTCATCAGCCCGTCATGATTCAAGGAGAGTTATTGCCCAAAAGGACAGCTTTCCCACAGCCAATCCAAATCTGACATTGTCCAAATCCCTGAAGGAGATATTATTTACCGAACATGTTTGTGCCACATATGCTCCACCCACTCAGATGCAAAGTGACCCAACGAAGCGTAACCAAAAGGTGTACTATGATTTTCATCAAGAGCGGGGTCACGATACGAACGACTGCCTTGAGTTGAAAAGGAGGGTTGAGTTGGCGGTCAAAGAGGAAAAATTAGCCCATTTGCTGAAAGAAACAAGGGATCTAGAGGCGGCCCTAAACATTTAAATTGGCAAAGTAAAACTCAAACACCTGGAGGCGATATGCCTGGCAACAAGGAGAGGGGAAGGAGGAGCATGGTCAAAGGATACGGCGGACTGAGGATGAGGCAAGAACCAAAACAATTTCTTTCCCTGCTACAGAGGGAAATTGGTGTGGCCCTGTTACTGTGACTGCTTTTATTGAAGGTATTCGAGTCAGAAATGTCTATCTAGACGGGGGTAGCTCTTGCGATGTCATCTATGAGCATTTTTTCTTGCAACTGCCGGAAGAATTAAGGTCCCAAATGGTTCCCTCGGCATCTCCATTAATAGGTTTTTCTGGAGAAACATCCTGGCCTCTAGGACAGCTCTCTTTGCATACAAGATTGGGGGAAGGTACTGACTCAAGGGCAGAGTGGTTAACATACATGGTAATACGTTCGATATCCCCCGTATAATGTGATTTTTGGTAGAACCGCTCTGAAGGCTATGCAGGTAATTGTCTCTATTAACCACAGTTTGATAAAATTCCCGTCATGGAGGGGAATAGTAACAATTAAAGCAGAGGCAATCGAAGCAAAAGTAGTGCACGTGGTGACGTTAGAAGAACCTGAAAGGGACATGGGAGGAGACCTTTGGAGGTAGTTATAAATGAAAATTATCCAGAACAGATGGTCAATTTGGGTACTGCCTTAACTCTAGAATCACGGGAAAAGTTAATCAGACTGTTGAAATGTCATCAAGCAGCCTTTGCTTGGAAACCTTTAGATATGACGGGAGTCCCAAGAGTCCTGGACTTGGGAGGCGAAAAGTTCCAAACATCACACCAATTGAATAAACATCCCGGCTCAAAACATGTATGTCAAAAAAGGAGATCATTGGTCGTGGAGCGAAGTATTGAAGTAGTCATGGAGGTAGCAAAGGTGGTGGAGGCAGGCATCATGCGGGAGGTAAAATACCATACCTGGGTAGCTAACCTGGTCATGGTAAAGAAAAGTGATGGGTCCTGGAGGATGTGTGTAGACTACAAGGACCTTTATAAAGCCTGCCCAAAGGATTGTTATCCACTCCCAGAAATTGATAAAAAGGTAGAATCTCTGGCAGGGTATCCCTGGAAGTGTTTTTTGGACGCCTATAAAGGATATCATCAGATACAGATGTCAAAGGAGGACGAAAATAAAATGACATTCCATACAGAGTGAGGGATTTTTTGCTATGTTAAAATGCCCTTTGGATTGAAGAATGCAGGAGCAACGTACCAAAGGCTCGTAGACTGGGCTTTCAGAGGGCGGATTGGTAGAAACCTAGAGGCCGATGTAGACGATATGGTAATCAAGAGTTTCTCGGAAGCACAATTGATCTCAAATGTGGAGGAAACATTAAAGAGACTGGAGCAAATAGGGATGCGTCTCAATCTGAAGAAGTGTTCTTTTGGTGTCACTAAGGGTTTGTTCCTGGACAGCAGGTAGCAAGCGAGGGCATCAGTCCCGCGCCAGAGAAGGTGAGAGCTATCACTGAATTAAAATCTCCTTCCACATTGCAGGAAGTGCAAAGTCTGAATGGAAAGCTGGTGGCTTCGAATCGTTTTTTTTTTTTCAAAGGATGCGGAAAAGTCTCTTCCCCTTTTTAAAACTTTAAAAGGCTGCATTTAACTTTCGATGGACGGAGGATGCAGAGGTGGTGTTCCAAAGTTATTGGAGAACTCCCCATGATGACGGTCCCAATCCCAGGAAGAGAGTTGTTACTATACCTATCAGCTGCTCGGGAAGCTGTGACTGCAGCCCTGATGGCAGAAAGAAAAAGGAGACAAGTACCGATATACTATGTCACCAGAGCATTACATGGTCCGGAGATCAATTATTCCCCGATAGAAAAATTGGCATACACTTTGGTGTTGGCAGCCAAGAGACTTAGAAGATACTTCCAAGCTCATCATGTTGTGGTCTTAACTGATCAGCCGATTCGACAAATTCTGTTGAAACCTGAACACTCTGGGAGGTTGGCTAAGTGGGCTATCGAGTTAGGGGAACATGACATAACCTTCAGGCCCAGAACCTCATTTAAAGGCCAAGTAATGAGTGACTTCATGGTTGAACTCCAGCAAGGCACAAATGAAACCGAAGGGCAGGAACCAAAAGCATGTGTTTCGACGTTGTTCACAGATGGGTCTTCGGGGGCTAAAGGTTCGGGTGCAGGGATGATCCTAATACACCCTGACGGATCAGAGTACACTTATGCGCTTCGCTTTGATTTTAGTACCTCGATTAATAAATCTGAGTATGAGGCACTGATCGTAGGTCTCTACATAGAAGCAGGGATGGAGATTCAATGCCTGGATGTCTTCGTTGATTCTCAACTAGTGGCAAACCTGATAAATGGCACTTTTGAGGCAAGGGACGAGTCGATGAAAGCCTATCTGACAGTGGTGCAAAATATAATGGCTCGTTTCAAGCAGATTTAGGTTACCCAAATCCCTCGGGGACAGAATAAGAAGGTCGATGTTTTGAGCAAGCTGGCAACACTGGCATTTGATCATCTGACTAAGAAGGTACTGGTGGAGGTACGACACAATAAAGCCACCGATCAAGCAGCCATTCTCGATATTCAGGAAGAAGGGGAAACATGAATGAACCCTCTGAAGAGGTACTTGAGTGACAGGATTTTGTCAAACGACCAGAAGGAGGCACAAAAAATCCGTCAAGGGGCCCCAAATTTTGCACTAAAGGATGGAATCTTGTTCAGAAGGGGAAATCTTTCTCCGTAGCTCAGATGTGTAGGTCCTCGGGAAGCGGTGCAAGTGATATAAGAGTTACATTTGGGATCCTGCGGAGTTTACCATGGTGCCAGAACCACGGTGGGGTAAGCCCTGCGACTAGGTTATTACTGGCCCATTATGCTTCAGGATACGACCAAAGAAATAAAAAAATGTGAAGCCTGCCAGATCCATGCTCCAATTCCGAGACTTCCCTAAGCTGAGTTGATTCCTGCATCGGTATCCTTGCCTTTCGCCAAATGGAGAATTGTTATAGTAGGACCTTTCCCCGAAGCTCCAGGACAGTTGAAATATTTAATCGTGGCAATTGACTACTTCACCACATGGGTGGAAGCAAAGGCTCTGGCAACCATCTCAGGAAAGCATGTACGAAATTTTGTCTGGGATTACATCGTATGTAGATTCAGCATACCCAATAGCATCGTCAGTGACAATGGTAAACAATTCGTTGAAAACTCTTCCAAATCATGATGTGAGGAGCTCAAAGTACAGCAGCATTTAACCTCGGTAGCCCATCCGCAGGCGAATGGACAGGTTGAAGTCACTAACCGAGAAATTGTCACGGGCTTGAAAAAGAGGTTGGGATTGTACAAAGGGGGATGGGCTGATGAATTACAGAATGTCTTATGGGGAATTCGAACAACACCCAAAGTCAGTACAGGGGAAACCCCATTAGCTTGGTTTATGGAGCTGAAGCTTTACTTCCTCCTGAAATTAGTGTACCTAGTTACATAGTACTAATGTTCGAGGAAAATTCAAATGAAGATCTAGATTTGCTTGAGGAGCGGAGAGATGCCGCCTTTATTCGGCAGGCAAAGGCACAAATGAAACGATACTGTGATAGACGCGTCAAGAATACACAATTTATCCCTGGGGATCCGGTATTAAGAAAGAATGAAGCAAGCAGGATCGAAGACACATGCAAGATGGGTCCACACTGGGAGGGTCCATACAGAGTCATCGAAGCTTACAAGCTGGAAACAGTCCAAGGTACCATGGTTCCTCGAACATGGCATGCGTCGAACCTGAAAAGGTTCTACATATGAGTTTTCAATTATGAAGTGTTTGAAACTGAGTCCTTTAAATGTTCTCCATTTCCTTGCTAACTTTTTCATTATTAATAAAAGTTGCTGGTGTTCCTTCCGAGGGTGATGGGAATGCCGAAGCTTTTGGGTGGTTCTACCTTTGAATTTATAACTTAGTGAAAATTTCCTTGTTACTTATCAAAGGACAAATCACTCCCTCTAGGGGGTGGTCGCATGCCTTCTCATTTTAGAAGGACAGATAAATCCCTCCAGGAGATGGTCGCATGCCTTAAGATTTCAACGACAGATCACTCCCTCCAGGGGGTGGTCACATGCCTTTAAATTACAAGGACATATCTCTCCCACCAGGGGGTGGTCGCATGCCTCAAATTACAAGGTCGGATTACTCCCTCCAGGTGGTGGTTGCATGCATCAAATTACAAGGAGCGATCACTCCCACCACGGGGTGGTCACATGCATCAAATTAAAAGAATTGATCATTATCCCGAGGGGTGATCACATGTTTTAGTATCAGAAAGGTAAGTGGTTTCCTCCAGAAGATAGGGTGTATCATTTTGCATATAGAACTTATCAGACAAGAGTATAGTTAGTGCAAAAAGTCATTACTAAGCAACATCAAGTATTACAAAACTTAGCAGCTGCATTGGGTTACACATCAAAATTCAACAAAACATAACAAAGTTCCAAATTTGCAAAATTAAAGGGACAAAATAGTTTTTTCTAGCATATCAAGGTGGAGGGAAATCAGCATCAAAAGCCCATGCAGGAAAAGGGGTGGAAGCGGGATCATCAACAACTTTCTTTGCTGGAGTATCTGGGTTCGGTGACACTTGGAGAATCTCTTCCACGCTCCTCTCGGGATGACTCCTTATATCTCCCAGGTAAGAATATGACAGGCACTCAGAACACTGCACGATATCTTTAAACTCCTCACGACTGTTGGGTGCGTAGTCGGGTTATTGCTCTATCTCAAACTCCTCTGGCATGTGAGGTGCCATCTTCATCATTTGAGCATGACGCCCAACACGCATGACACATTTTTGGATCTCTGCAATGACTTTAGTATATTGCTTGATACAAGTCAAAGTGTAAAAAACATAGGGAATGACCTCTGATATTAGGCGACTTCATTCCTCCTCCGCCTCTGTCAACTCCTTATCCTGTTTCTCAACTTTGGACCGAAGCAGCATTGCTTCTTCCTTCCACGTTTTCTTTTCCTCCCGCACCTTACCCAGAGTAACTTGATTCTGCTCTAACTTTTCTTTCAATCTTACTTGTTCTCCTTGTTGGATCTCTCTCTCCTCTACAAGCACTTTTTGTAGGCTAGCGACTTTTTCCTCAGCTAAAGCTCGTAGCTTACCTTCGAAATCCAGGGCTTGCCTCTGTTTCTTGATGTCGACTTCCAGACCTTTCACGCGCGCTGCCTCAAGCTTGTTTCCTTGGATTGGTACCTCAGCCTTTTCCAATCGCAATTCCAGTTCAACATTTATAATTAAAAACTCCGCACGTGCTTTGCGTGCTCGATTAGCCAATACCTTATTCTCAACTCCCCTGACCTCTAACAATAGGTGCTGGTCCGGATCCAAGAAAGATGCATAAGTTCCCATAGTTGGCCCTTCTAATTCAACAATGACATGTTGTAATAAACGATCGTTAAGCATGCATCAAAGAAATTTTTTTAAAAAGAAAAAAAAGGTATGGAGGTGTACAGACCAATATCTTGGCTGGAACCTTCATGAGAGGCATGCCTCTGGCCGCCATTTTGATCCTCTTTCCAAGATGTATACCTAGCACGTTCCCGAATGGGCTTAGATGCCTATCCCCGGCAGATACAGAGGTCTTGGATGCAGCGTGTGGGGAAGCAATAGGTATGACAGGGGAACATCCCTGGGATGATGGTCTATTTGGGGAGACGTTATCATTTTCTCTACCACAGGGCCGGTTTCAAAGGCAGTGGCATGGGATATGGGATCCGCTTCAACAATATCGTCATGAGGAGGAACAGGTGCATGGGCTGCTTGGGCCTCAGAAATAGGGAGAGAAGTAAGCTCAATACTCCAGAAATCTTCCTCAGAAAACCAGTCCAAAACCCCTATTACTACAAAAATAAATCAGAAAATTCAATAGAAATTATTAATAGTGTAGTTGTCTCAAACAATGACACATACCCTCTCCATTGTCTCAAACAATGACACATACCCTCTCCATCATTCTAGATGACAGGTACTTGATTTGGGTCGTCCCAAACACTATTCATACCCGATAACCTCAAGACTCCATTTCAGAGGGTTCTATCTCGCATAGGAGACCCAACGAGAACATCTCTAGCTTCAACATTGAACTCAGTATCGAGCGACATGACATTTCAGGACGCTTGAGCCCCTCGAGCCCAAGTCGTCAGGGAACCTACCAGATCAGGATTGATGGAGGAATCCACCCAGATCCATTGGTCCCTCCAATTTTTTACTCCAAAGGGTACTCGAGTGATGATTTCGGTGCTAATTTTCCTTCTCTCAATTATGAACCAATCATCGCTATTTCCCAATTTGAAAAAATACCTAAGTAGACCGACAGAAGGTAAATGGCGCAGAACGTCAAGATAGGAGGAAATGGGAAGATGCAAGTTTCCCATGGAGAAAGATTTTGTGTACAGTGTTATTTTGCCTGGAGGAGGGCGACTGGCGACTGCTTTTTCCCTAGGGTACTCAGGTTTTTATTCAGGCGGAATGCGGAATGTTTTTATAAATTTTTCGAAAGAAAAGCAGGAAATAGAATGGAAAACATCAAGAACTTTAATGGAACTAGACATTTCGGAAAGAAAACTGACCTGATAGAAGGAAAAGCACCGCTCGAAGAAAGGAGGGGGAAGACGACGGAAAGAAATCCCTAGGGGTAAAAGTTGTTGTAAAAAGGGGTTTCGTGTTGAATGGAGCGTTTCTTGAGGAAGAAGGGAGATTTAAGGCGTTTAATGCCTAGGGTTGTAACTATTTATTTGGGAGATGGATGGGACAGACTTGTCAGGGATATTAAGCGCCAAAGCAAAGCGTAGTGGACACATCTTTTTTTCTTTTTAAAGAAAATCATTTGGGACACCATTAAAGAAGATATTTACTATCCCCTGATTCTTTTAACTTGACATAATTACCCACTTTTTCGACGATTGTCATTCTTTGCACTTTTACAAGGGTTATAGTCGTGGGGATACTGATATGATTTTGTAATTCTTATTCAGACTTAACTTAGAATTTCAACATCTGGATTGTACCAGTCGCTGAAACTGGGGGACTTGATGATGTGGGGTAATGTCGACGTACATTAATTAACAATACAAAAGCCAAGGTGGACCAAGAGGGGGAATTCATGTGTATGTTGCACGTGACCAGGCCAGGTCAGCATAAAGAATCTATGAAAAGGCGCAGAAATTAATTCTGTTAGGGATTTGGAAAGGTGTCGTTTCATCATTGGGAGAAATCTACCAAGTGAAACAGGACATGTATAAATAAAAACTTATGGTCATCTTCATGAGGTACGCACTAAATCTAGCCCTAAATTCACTCTCACTATTTTCTGATCACTGATTACTGACTTAAGCATAGGAGTGTCCACGAAGGACACTCCTGCTTCGACCTTCACTTAGTATTCTCTCTGTTTTGAAGTTGAAGACTTCAGAGACCAAGGCACGAACAAATTAGGTCCGAGGATTATGCTACTCCTTCCTACACTGAATCAGACAAGTCTGTAAAGGGGGAGAACATTGATGAATCTACAACCTCTCTGATGGCCAAATATGGGGATTCGAAATGTTCCACATCGGACTCTGAGGCAAACAAGGTACATTCCCTTTACTTTCATAAATCTTTAAATGCTAAATTTGTAAAGAATGAATGTAAATGGCACACACAAATGCTTGAGTTAGAAGCAAAATATAACACTGAAAAAGCAAATTGTGTGAAAGTGGAACAATTGGCTCAATCACTAAACGAAACATCTGATACGTTTGAAAAGAACTGGTTAAACGAGCATAGTGTTGTCAAAACCTTTTTACGTGAAAAAGTAATGGCTGAGGATAGGGATACTTCACTTAAGAATTGTATTGATAGGAATATTGAGGAAAAGAGTTCCTTGAAGTCAGAACTATCTGTTCTTACAAAACGGTTACTTTAAACGTGGAAAACTTAGAAAACGAGAGAACGTTTAAAATGATTTAAAAAGAAAGAATAGGCTTGTACTCACGAATTAAAGCCCTCGATGATGAATTCTTAAAACAGGGTTAATCTGCACAAATTATTCATATAAATCAACCAAAAGAAACTAGGTTTTATCATTCCAAAGAAGGAATAGGTTTTAAAAATCCAAAGTTTTTGAAAAAGGCTCAATCGGTTTTACCAATGCTATTTGATAGAAGATACATGGGACGCGGGTATGAGACCTTCTTCCATCACTCATTAGAAGGAGTCTTGACCCAAGAGGAGAAGAAGAGAAAACAAAAAAGAAAACAAACAAATTCCTTTTACATATGAAAAACTAAACGACAGTTATCCTTACAGAGTACACACTCTTGAGGATGATTTCATTTTTAGCTATGCATCAACAGAAATGAAAGCCAAACCTGTTAAACCAATTCCTCATCCTTATATTCCTACCACTATTCTTCAACACAAAATAAAAGTTTTAGCTAGAAAAGGATTAAAGACGGCTCATAAAAAGCTTCCGCCAGTCAAAAAATTCTCTCACAAGCGAGGAAAAGTTGGAAAAACAAATTTTTGAACAAAGTATAGAATTAACTCTTTACAAAGAACGGTTTAACATTGTCTAAGAAAGGTTAAGCTATTACACAAAAGATTCAAAAATCTCTCCTCCAACCAGTGTCCTAAATACATCACAAGACTAAATCCAAGGAAAGCTCTCTAAATCCAAGCTTTCCAAACGTATTGACTCTTCTTGTTTTGTACCTACAGATCATATAAGAAGGGTTCCAAAAACGACAATGCAAGACTTTTCCAGTTTCTTTGTGAAGAAGTAAGTCATGCCAACTATGTTTGTTTCTAGTGATTGGGGGAATGTAATTTCTGAAAACAATGAATGTACTGTAACAAATTCGAATTCGTGTATGAAATATTCATTCGCAGTAATGTTTGATGTATGTCCTACTCGGTTTAGACGCCAAGTACCTGAAATGAATAAATATGTGCCATATTCGGTAAAGCGAGTTCATAAAAAGAAAAATAAAAACAGTGCGTCATTGGCCTCATCTAAAACTAAAGCATGTATTCTGTCTAAGGCTGCATCAAAGGCAAATACAAAATGTAAGGTCTACCAAACACAGATCTATCTAGACGCGGAACCGTCAACGAGTGCGGAATCCTCGTTAACGGGTAGACGGAAACAACTCTCACCAGAAACACGGAGACTATCAACGAGCTGTACAAGCGACACACGAACGCACCTACTAGAAGATTCTCTCCGAAACGACACTAACACTGATGATAAACTCGAAATCGCTTATTGCTTAATCACTCTCGAATTCTGCAAAAAGTCTGATAATATTTCGAGTCTATCCCTAATTATAGAGGCTAATTCGAGTCTGTCATGCGCCAAACTCGAATCAGGCCCAAAGCCCATTCGAGTTTGTCCCATCTGACATTCTCGAATCTGCCTAAGTGGTCACATTCGAATCTGTCTAAGTGACTCATTCGAATCTAACCAGATTCGAATCCTAGTCCTTAGAGATTTCAAATTTACCTTCTCACATAATTAACTAAGTATTGAAACTTATGTTTTTACCTTATGATTGATTTTATCTTTGATCTTCATGTTTGAACTTCTTGTAATACGTTACAGTAAGTTCAAACATACAAACAATAATAAATATCAAACATATATAAACATATATATCAAACACTTGCTAAAACCACTTGTTGGATCACTTAGACTGCTATCGTCACACAGGGTGTACCAACAGACTCCCCCTTGACGATAGCTTCTAATAATTCACACATTTGATAAAGTACTTTGTTTATTATTTATTCAAACTGCATCCAGCATACAAACCCTTTTCAACACACACTTTAACTACATTCTCATACTTTCTAGCCTCACCATCCATATGAGTGTCACTTGAAATCTTATGAGCATGTAGTATTTGAAGGTCATCTCTAGAAAGGTTTACCAGGTGAAGAGGATCATAGATTCTAAGAATCACCTTTTCTTCAAAATCTTCCATCACCGCTTCTCCCGTTTCACTCTCAACATACCACCAGTTTAGATTTTTCATGACGTTCTGTGGCATAGGCTTGAGTGGTACCTTCCTCAGACATCTCACTGGTCTGTACTATATCTTCATCTATGGACGTCCAGTTAGAGGATCAATTCTAGAATGATCCATTACTCGTTTTCCTATCCTTGGATTAAGGCGTTCAAACTTCCTTGACCTTCCTTCTTTTCTTATGATTTTGGCAATTATATCTGCGTAAGGGTCGTTGCCGATATTGATTAGTTCTTTCCAAGCTAAAGCTTTTATCTCAATCTTCGGCAATGAGTTGAATACTTTCAGAGATCTTCTGAGGTACTGGAGCCCATCTTTTCTTTTGATTATGAATAGCTGCAGTTCCCGATCAAAGAACCAACTTAATATGTTTCCTGACAGCTTTCCAGTACCCGGCACCCTCATCTTCTTCTTCAGCTCTAACTCCTTCTGCTCTGTCCTGAACCATAGCTTTCTTTTTTCTTCATTTGTCAGCTCTCTGGCAGGTTCTCCTATTGATGAATCAACATTTAAAACAGCATTGACTACTTCTATGTTAACAACATCATTTCCTTCTATCACATACGTATCAGTGATTGGATTTTGCTGAACGGTGATCTCATTGGCTTCATCATCTTCGTCAGCATAAACCTCATCATCGGACTTCTAATCCGTTATGTCTTCAGGAACAAATTCTCCCTCTTCTAGTTCCTCCATATCGTCCTCAAAGTCAAAGCCCAAGTCCATCGGGTCATCGTCGAGATCCATAAGTGCATCAATCATCTCATTTATCTCAGACTCTGTAGGTTTAGACGAGCTGGCCTCTCCTTCTTTAGCTCCTGATTGACTAGGCTCCCCCTGAGACTGAGCATCCTGAGCAGCAGAAAAATCTACTGGCTCATTCTGTCTTTCCGTGCTGGGATCATTCCCGTGGTCATCTTCATCATTATCATCATCATCCCTCGGCCGCTCCACTTGATCACGGCAAGATGTCTCCCCCTGAGCCTGAATATTTTTCATTAATTGCTCAACCAGGGAGCGCAATGATCTTAGCTCAGCTGCTTGATCAGCGACAAAAGTCTTTAACTCTAAGTTCTCTTCCTGAACTTTTTCCACAATCTTCTTCAGGTCGGTATTCTCCTTATCAAGATTTGCGTTATGCTTATGAATCTCACCGATTGCCGTCGTTAGGCCTAAGATCTGGATCAGTTGGAAGTCAACTCTGTCTTTAAGCTGCAAAAACCTTTGATTTTCTGTGTATGTGGATGAGGTGGATGGGATGGATTGAATTGGAGTTGGAATGATCGGTGATGGGATGTACGGTTCAGCATGTGGTGGTGATGGTGGAATGGTAGTTGGAGTAGCTGGAGATTGAGATACTTCAGGCTGTGTGGCTGAGGAAGTTCCTTGCATAAACCGATGACGCTTGGCCCTTTGCCTCGTCACTAATGGAGCGACCTCTTCTTCTTCAAACTCAGAGTCATCAGACTCTCATGATGCTCGCCGCCTTGAAGCTTCTTCAGACACTATTAACCTTGATCCATAAGTTCCCATTTGAACAGGCGGTTCTGTAGTTACGGACTCTGGAGCTTCAACCTCTATCTCCTCCATATCTTCTGACTCAGTTGCTGACGATGACAAGTCATTACCTGTTTGCTCAGGTTCATATTCATCAATTTCCCTTAAGACATCATCTTCTCCCTCTGGAGGCTCTAGCAATTCTCCAATTAGCGCTGCAGATATTTCATCATTGGCATGAGGACCAGCTTCCCAAATTTCATGCAATGTTTGACACAACTGATCAGATTCAATTGGTACGTTTGAAGGGCCTGCCTCTTGTACCTCTTGTTGTTGACTTGTAGAAGGCCTAGTTGCCTGAGTTTGACACGCGGATGTTCGTTGGCGTCTCCTTTGTTGCTGGGCACGCGGTTGTTGTCTTTGTTGTTGTGGCTGTCTAAGTTGAACCTCTACTTCACCTGCCCAGTTGGCATTTTCCGGTGCTTCAAAGTTCCTGTCTATAACTGCCCCAAACAACGGTCGTTCGACTGGAACTGCCAACCTTCCTCTATGCGCAGAACAGTCAGCAAAAATCCTTTTGTCAATCACTGCTACACTCTGAATCTCATTTTGCTGCGGCAAATTCGGCAAGAAGTGCCTGATGAGCATCATTATGAAACGAGGATTTAGGAGAAATTGTTGCTGCTCTGGAGCCGTGATTTGATGAACAAATTCCGAGAAAAACATTTGAGAAAAGCTGAAGCGCCGATTATAAACTAAAGCGATCATCCCGGATTGGATCTTCGAGACAATATAATCGAATCCAGCTTTCTGGGCCACAAAACAGACCATAAACACATGTGCCAAAAATCTCCATTGACCTATTAGCCCACTCTTCATATACGATGTTTTAGTAACATCCAAGCTGTAACCCATCCTTAGAAAAGTTGCTTGCCTAATACTTAAGGGAAAGTCAATAGGCCCAGACTCTTCTTCCTGAGATCCTAGCTGCGAAACCTGACGCAGCATATCAGCAGAAAAGACTAACGGCTGTCCTGCTATTCTTGTCCTTGGCACAGTTGGTGTAACGGTACAATCAACTTGCAGATGTTCGTAAAATTGCCGTACATATGGAATCACGATTTTAATGTTATGGGATAATGCGAATGCAATCCTAGACTCCACTAGGAAATCCATCATCTGACGAAAACCCTGCGCCTCAGGGATATGATGGTCGGGGGGAATGACCATATTATGCTTCGGCACGAATACTCCATCAGCCATATCTGCACAATAGATAAACTTATTAGAATTATTAAAAATCAATAAACTTGCTTAAATTCAAATTTAATTTACTTTGAACTTGTTTAAGTACAAAATCCAACACAAATGAATTTCTACAAGTTTAATTAAATTTAATTGAATAATTCAAATAAAATGACAGATTCGAATAAACAGATTCGAAGAAACCCTTTTTCGAGTTTGATGCCACACTCGAATCTAATGACCTTCTCGAGTTTACTGACAAACTCGAGACTGGTCAGGAACAGATTCGAAATCGTCGGCCCATATCATCACCAAACACTATGATTTTAACCATTTTGAACTTAGAAAATCACATACATTAGTCCAACTAGGTTCTAATCACAGATATTTGCCTTTAATTTGACTTTTTACCGTTCCAAACCTGGTAATTTTGAAAAAACCGATTTCGACCATCAAACCTTACAAAATTGGTGATTTTGACTTAAATGGTGTATAAAACTACTTGAATCTTGTACAAACCAGTTGTTTATACCTAGATGTATCAGTAGAATCGAACACACAAGCAAGAAACTCGACAAATAGTGGTTTTTAGTGAAAACGGTAGACTCGAGGAAATAGATTCGAGATCGCTGGATAGATTCGAAGGAACAGATTCGAAAACAGGTAAGAGTAATGACGATTACTGTTAACCTATTTGTAATACCTACCTTCGAGTCTAATGACAGATTCGAATCTACTGACAGATTCGAGATCAGCCGATTTCGAGTTTGACCTAAACTCGAATTACCCCAAACACTTAGAAAAATTTCGAAAATGTTGAAATAAATTCAACTTTTTCAACCTTTTCATCGTTATTGTGTAACGGAATAAACTATGCCAAATCCTTTACCCTAAGCACAAGATTTTCACGCAGTGTTTATTTTATTCAACTGTGAATGCACCCTCAGTAATTTTTGACCTTTTTCCTAAGAGGAATAAAAATAAAAATAAAAATAAAATAAAATAAAATAAACTAAGGTAAAATAAAATAAACTAAAAATAAGTAAAAACAAAAATTTTTAAAATTTTGACCAAAAAATTTAACTTAGACTTAAACTGCATTTATTACAACTTACAATCTATGCTGAATGCTAAACAAAGTATTTTTGATGAGTATAGACAAAGAAAGGTTCAATCAGATAGCGGTGTCAGATACTCACTTTCAGTACTTAAACTTTCACACTTAGGAATTTTTGATTCCTTTGATTGTTTGTCGTGAAATACCCATTTAGCCGATTGTTGGTATTTACCCCTTTAAACATGCTACATTTCGGAATATCCCTTGGCATTTTTATTTATCATGAAATTATCTTACGTGACTCAGACATAGACATACTTTTATGATCAAGGCATACAGACAAAGATTCTAACTTGTTGGTATTTGCAAACTTTCTTTAAAAGACAAACATCGGACACAGGTCTGTATTTTCATACAACAAAGTGTCTTAGTTTGACTTAAGGTTTATTATTAAAGCTAGCAAGACAGCGGTGACAGGTCTGTACCGACGTACAACAGAGCGACTTATCTTGCTAACCCGAATCAAAACAGAGGCAACAGGTCTGTACTTACGTACAACAGAGTTACATGTTTTTGACTCTCAATTTTATATGATTTTTCTATTCTTTCCATTTTTAGATGTATTTGATGTTGCTATACATCCCCAGAAAGTTTGCATACCTCATTTAGACTCAAAGTTTGTATGTCTTGTACATAAAAATTAAGACCGATTGGTCATACATCTAAGTTAGTGACACGTTTGCCTTTTTCTTGAATATTTTATTTGCCTTGAGACTCCCTATATGTATTATGCCTACCAACACATCAAACTAAAATAAAGTATAACACGTAGAATTTTAGGTGCATTATGTGTGAAAGCCTAAACACTTAGAGTTTGTAACGACTGTGCTAATTTTTGTAACTTTGAACCTATGCATCTAAGACTTAACTCTTTTTCTGATATTCTCTTTTTTGTATTTTTATGATTTTCTCTATTTTTTCTTTTGTTTTTCATAAGAAATAGCAATAAAAGAAGATAACCTTCTAACTTACTAAAAATAGAAACATACTAAAAATAGAAACTATCCTAAATTAGCAGACTTACTATAAAAAGAAAGAAATACTACAACTATAAAAGGAAATAAACTACTACTAAGGTCAAATTACTCTGGGTTGCGCATTCCATTTAGTTGAATTAAATATTCAAACCGTGACTTATCAAATGCTTTGGTAAATAAATCAGCATTATTATCGTCCGTTGCCACTTTTACCAATTTGATTAAGTTCTTTTCATCACAATCACGAATAAAATGATGCCTTATGTCTATGTGCTTTGTTTTACTGTGCTTAACTGGATTATTAGTTATTGCGATAGTAGACTGGTTATCTATCCTAATAGGAGTTTGAGTGTAAGCCAAACCGTAATCCCGCAATTGTTGTTGTATCCACAGAACCTGCGAGCAGCAACTTCCAGCAGCAACATACTCGACCTCGCACGTTGACACGACTACCGACGTCTGTTTCTTGCATTGCCAGGATACCAGTCTCCCTCCTAGGAATTGACAACCTCCAGTTGTTGATTTGCGCATCAAACTGCATCCTCCGTAGTCAGAATCCGTGAACGCTTCCAACTCTAGATCTCCCTCCGCGTGATACCAAAGTCCCAGCTTCAGTTTCGACTTGAGGTATCGTAGAATCCGCTTCACAGCTTTCATGTGCATCTCCTTCGGATTAGCTTGAAACCTAGCACAAATACACACAGCAAACATAATATCAGGTCTTGAAGCAGATAAATACATAAGTGATCCAATCATGGCCCGATATAACGTCGGATCCACATCGGTATCACTTTCAGTACCCGGTCCGAGATTGTGATTCACTTGAATCGGCGTGCTGAAATGGGCAGTCAATTTTGTTCCTTCCATCCCGAAGCGTTCTAATATGTCATAGACATACTTCGTCTGATGGATAAACACACCATCCTTCTTCTGCTCAACTTGTAACCCCAAAAAGAAATTTAACTCTCCCATAGCACTCATCTCGAATTTCGACTTCATCACCTTCTCGAAATCTTTGCACATCTGTTCGTCTGATGAACCAAAAATGATATCATCGACGTACACCTGTACCAAGATGAAGTGTTCTCCCTTTCTCTTAACGAACAGCGTACTATCTATCCTACCCCTTTCAAAACCGTTTTCTAATAAATGGTTGGATAGAGTCTCGTACCACGCCCTTGGTGCCTGATGCAATCCATATAGAGCCTTATTTAAACGATATACTCTATCAGGATATTTTGGATCTGTAAATCCGGGCGGCTGTTCTACGTACACTAGCTCCTTTACTTTCCCATATAGGAAAGCACTCTTCACATCTAATTGATAGACCTTAAAGCCCTTGAAGGAGGCAAAAGCTAGAAACAACCTAATGGCTTCCAGCCTTGCTACTGGCGCAAACACCTCATTGTAATCAATTCCCTCCTCTTGGTTGAAACCCTTTACAACTAGCCTAGCCTTGTTGCGAGTGACTATACCCCGATCGTCTCTTTTGCACTTAAAAACCCATTTGGTTCCTATGGCAACTTCCCCTCGAGGTAATGGAACTAACTCCCACACTTCTAGTTTCCTAAACTGCGAAAGTTCTTCCTGCATCGCTTCAACCCAGGAGTTATCCTTAAGTGCCATTTGCACATTCTTAGGCTCTATTTGCGATATGAAACAAGAATAGAGACAGATATGATATGCCTCGGAGTCGTTTATCATCGACAACAACACAGTGTTGTTATTCAAACTACTCCTAGTCCTCACACCCTCGTTAGGATTTTCTATGATGCTTTCTATAGGATGGTTCTTGTTGATCCTAGAGGTCTCTATCTCGTCAACTCTCAGATTATCTCCTAAGTTAGATCCTATTTCACCTAATGGGGGAACAACCTCAGTTTCTACATTTTCCTCCTCATGGACATTTTCCTCAGAGTTGGAATTTGTTGTCTGAGTCTGATTCTCAGTTGAAGGTGCCTCTGGATCAGTAACTTCTGGAGATCCATCTTCAGTCGAAGTAGGCTCGGAAGTGGATTGAAATGTAGTCCTCGGAACGGTATGACCATCGTCATTCAGATGCAACGTCGCCATGTCCTTTTCGATTGTACCTGCATTTTCATCCAAAGGAATGTTAAATGACTCAAATAATGTATCATAGTCAAATATCCATTCCGGACATGTTTAGGGTTCATGCGTATAACTTGTGACTTCAATGTTATACACAATTTCCACTGTACCATTTGGTTTATTAAAAACCCGTTTGTTTGGTGAGTTCGGCACATAACCTAGGAAGTATCCTTCGTCAGCCTTTTCACCAAACATAGGTTGATGTTTTGTACGCAATAAAGTGCATGGTACCCCAAACGGTTCGAAGCCAGTTTAATTAGGTGGCTGTTTATTCAAAATTTCATAACAGGTTTTGTTCAAAGATTTGACAGTTAGTACTCGGTTTAAAATATGACATGCGGTATTCACTGCCTCCCCCCAAAACATGGTAGGAAGCTTTGAATCCGAAAGCATAGTCCTAGCTGCCTCAATCAGTGTCCTGTTTTTACGTTCGGCCACCCCATTTTGTTGAGGCTCATATGGTGCACTAATTTGATGCACTATGCCCTTTGAGATACAATATACACCAATTACAGTAATTTTGAACTCTGTTCCATTATCACTACGTATCCTTTTAACCCGTGTTCCATAGGAATTCTCGACTTGGTCTAAGAACCCGATGAGCTTGGAAGCCGTCTCGTCCTTTGTACCTAGAAAGAAAACCCAAGAAAATCGTGAGTAATCTTCAGTGATAACCAAACAATACCAACTACCTCCTATACTCCTTTTGTTGATTGGTCCGAAGAGATCCATATGCAACAAATCGAATGTAGAGGTTATGGAGTTCTGCGTCTTGGACTTGTGTGTCTTCATATGTTGTTTGCCTTTCTTGCATGGTAGACACTTGTCCTCGTACTGAAAGCTCTTCATAGGCACACCTTGCACCAATCCATTTTTTGTTATGTAGTTCATCTTTCTTAGGTGCAAGTGAGCCATGCTTCTGTGCAACAATACTGATTCCGTCTCCGAAGCTTTGGATAACAAACAGATTGGCCCCATCGAAGTCTCCGGCTTGTTCATATCAAGCATGTACAAGTCATTCTTCCTTGGTGCCCGCATCAATACCCATTCTTCAGGAATCTTGAATCCCGGTTTTAGCACTAACGCTTCAGTGTCAGTGAACAACACTGAATTCTTCTTGTCATAGATTTGAGATACACTAATGAGATTGTGAACCAGTTTTTCAACGTGATAAACTTGGTCCAACTTGATCGTCCCATTAGTGACCACTCCGGTACTCGTGATGTTTCCTCCTTTATTTCCCGCGAATGATACAAATCCCCGATTCCCACCCTTGAAGTCTGTAAGGAGACTTCTTTCCCCTGTCATGTGCCTGGAGCATCCACTGTCGACGAACCATTTGTTGTTTGGACCTATGGTAATCTCCTGCACATGAAAGAAAATAGGTTAGTTATCACGGGGAACCCAAGCCATAACTGACTTGGTTATACCATTCTCGTCCACATACCTAAACTCTTTCAAATACCCATCTCGCCTATCAGGTGACTTGGGTCGTTGAACAGGAGTTTGTTGTGGTGCCGAGTGATGTAAATTCACTCTTTGCCTTTGAGTAGGCCTTTGTTGTGGAGCTCTCGAATAATTCCGATTATATTGCATTTCAGATTGTGATCCCTGAGCTCTTACCGGTGTGAGATGCCTAATAGGAGTGTGTGACCTAACTGGAGTGTATTCTCTGCTAGGTGTTGTGCTCCTATACTGTTGTTGAGGTCCAGACCTAGACTGATTAATGACACGATTCGGTGAATTTGTCCTAACCACTTCTTTTGGTCCAACCTTTACCGGTGTTTGTTTCACAACTTGTTTTGGTGCGGCCTACACAGTTTTCTCGGTGCTCTGAGAACTACTAGTGCTCGCCACATTTGTTGAGGGCTTAACTGGTGTTGGCTTCCCTGTCTTAGGTGTAACTTCGGTTTTCCTAAGCGGACAGTTAGAAGCAACATGCCCCTTTTCATGACATCTAAAGCAGGACATCTTATCTATGGACTTCTTGTGTGTTCCCTTAGACTTAGGTGTCTCACTAGTGTCTTGGTCCTTTTGAGCATCTATTGCGACTGGTTCATCATCCTGATCATTAAAATCAATTTTATGTTTTCATGTAGGTGTTTCACTGGAGGAAGACACAAATTTGACTTTCTTAACCTTGACGGTTGTATCAGTCACCTTAGGTGTATTTTCTTGTACAGGCTCAGATATAGGTGTAGGTATGTCCTCTAAGTCTACTGATTTATCAGTTTTCTCCTGAGGTTGAGGCACGTAGTTTGCATTAAAAGGTGGAGGAATTTCATTAAATCCTAGACCTGCAGGCTTTTTAGATTGGCGTTGAGCATCTAAAACTTTCCCTAGATTCAGGCTTGAATTCCTAAACTTCTCTAGCTTACTATTCGCCTCTGCTACCTTTACCTTTGTTTCAGCTAGCTCTATGTCTTTGTCCTTAAGATTTTTGGTCAAGGCCTCTACATGCTCATACATAAGCTCTAACCTAACATACTGCTCACTCAGTTTGTCTTTCAGAACTATTACATCTTGAGCATCAGCCTTAAGTTTTTCCTTAAGATCTTGCTTAATGTCGTTTAGCCATTTGAGCGGCAAACTCCAGAAGCGTCTGATCATTCGTCTTCTCCACCCACATCGGACTGTTGTCCCTTGTGGTCTGCTCTTCCCCTTCACATCCATTCTCCGTGACTTCAGCCATAAAAGCCCGAGCATTTGATTCCGGATGTGAACTCCAGTCGTAGGTACCATCCAGCTGTCTGTCTGATGTGACATTTGATAGTAGACTAGCTAGATTGGCTTGACCGGCAGATGAACTCGGAAGGTATCGCTGTTGGGACTGATTCTGAAACTGTCCATGATGTTGGTTCTGCCCTTGGTACGTATCTACCTTCGGTCTCTGACATTCTCTGGCGAAGTGTCCCAGACCTTGACAATTGTAGCACTTGACCTTGGACTTATCAAATCCAATCCCCTTATTGTTCATAGTCAGATTCCTCCCAGTTCGTTTGATGAATCTTTTAACCCGTTGGGTTACCATGGCCAGTTGCCATTTAAGGTCCATCTCCTCAAGACCGTCAGGGTCGACCTGATCATAGTCTTCATCCCAGAGAGCAGGATCGTTTATCTTCCCCTGAACGCAGTTCCCGTATGCAGCCACAAATGAAGCAAGCAGGTTCAAATGTTCTTCGGCTGATTTTGCGCTCATGGGCATCTTAGAGTAGCCCTGAGATGTTGATGCCTGTTGTACTTGAGGTTGCTGTTCTTCCGATCTTCCCAACCCTAAGAACGCTCTATTTAGTGTGTCATTAGGCTCTGCTGGTGATGACGTTTCTCCGGTGAAAAACGCTGTAGCAGTCTTCAGATCAGCTGCGGCTGAAGGTTTTGTTGATTTTCCAAAATACATCGCTGGATTCTGGACTTGTTCGTAATCCGTTTCGGCCTTCAGTAGCTCGAAATGATAAGCTCGCAACATTCCCACAGTATCCTCCAATGATTGGGTATAATACTTGTCCTCATTAAGCTTTATCATTGCCACATACATCGCCCATTTGGCTGGTAAGGCATCAAGAAGCTTATTGTTCTTCTCAGTGTCATTATACTCAATCCCATGACTTTCAAGCTCTGTCAGCAGATGATAGAAGCGGGTGATGGTGTCATCCAACTGTTCATCCTTCAAAGACTTGAAAATAGCAAACTGCTGTTTCAACAGCTCCATACGCTTTCTTCGAACCCTTGGATTACCCTCACATCTCTTTTCCAGTGACTCCCAAAGTTCCTTAGATGTCTTCTGAGTCCGGAACGTGTGTAGTATATCCTGAGGCAACGCCATTCGAATTATCGAGAAAGCTCTGTTCTCGGCTTCATAAAGTTTCTTATCATCTTCCTTCATCATCTGATATGATAAGACTCTCTGACGGCCTTCAACTTCAGAAATTGGTGGAATGTATCCTTCGTCAATACACACCCACATGCGCATGTCATTGAAACGCACAAAATCGGCAAACCGATCTTTCCACCAG
The DNA here is from genome assembly GCA_020465985.1 of Centrapalus pauciflorus. Lineage (NCBI taxonomy): Eukaryota > Viridiplantae > Streptophyta > Magnoliopsida > Asterales > Asteraceae > Centrapalus > Centrapalus pauciflorus. Next base: position 87,823 of record JAANYP010001039.1, on the reverse strand, counting down.
TAGTAATCTTCGAGTTTCATCAGCTTAGGCGGAGTATTTGCCTTCCTGACCTCGTGGTCCATTTTCAGAAACTTTTGAAGATTTGTCATCGTTTCGAAAGTAATTGAATTTTAACTTAATTAATTTAATTCGAAACTAATTTAATTTAATTCTTTCGACTTTAGATAGATTCGAATATAATTAATTATAAGTCTGTTTGGGATTAAATTCGATTAAGTTTGATAATTCAACTAAATTCGAAAATGATGACAGATTCGAAAGTCCCTAAACTCGAAGGTCAAGCAAACTCGAATACTCAGCAGTTTTGAAGCACTATTCGACTCTAGACTAAACTCGAAGCAAACTCGAATGTCAGCAGACTCGAGACCTTAATCGACTTTAGCACAAACTCGAATTAGATTCGAAAACACTCTGTATCAAACTCGAAAGGAGCAGATTTGGTTAGACTCGAGACTAAGTGAAACCCTAATTATTCCTAATAGATTCGAGCGCCACAAACTCGAAAAACGGCTAACACTTCGATTTCTTTACGTTTTGTAGATTAAATCAATATTTTTACAACGAAAAATATTGATTTCGATCAAAAACGTGAAAAACACGAAGTATTTCCCTGATGACAATTTGCTAAGCTCGAAAAACACGAAAAACACGAATTTGAGAGAAAAACCGTCCAAAAAGTGTCACGAAACCTAGAATGTATCTAGATGAACACGAAGAACACCAAGAACACCCCGTAGGCTCTGATACCACTTGTAAGGTCTACCAAACACAGATCTATCTAGACGCGGAACCGTCAATGAGTGCGGAATCCTCTTTAACGGGTAGACGGTAACAACTCTCACCAGAAACACGGAGACTATCAACGAGCTGTACGAGCGACACACGAACGCACCTACTAGAAGATTCTCTCCGAAACGACACTAACACTGATGATAAACTCGAAATCGCTTAATGCTTAATTACTCTCGAATTCTGCAAAAAGTCTGATAATATTTCGAGTCTATCCCTAATTATAGAGGCTAATTCGAGTCTGTCATGGGCCAAACTCGAATCAGGCCCAAAGCCCATTCGAGTTTGTCCCATCTGACATTCTCGAATCTGCCTAAGTGGTCACATTCGAATCTGTCTAAGTGACTCATTCGAATCTAACCAGATTCGAATCCTAGTCCTTAGAGATTTCGAATTTACCTTCTCACATAATTAACTAAGTATTGAAACTTATGTTTTTACCTTATGATTGATTTTATCTTTGATCTTCATGTTTGAACTTCTTGTAATACGCTACAGTAAGTTCAAACATACAAACAATAATAAATATCAAACATATATAAACATATATATCAAACACTTGCTAAAACCACTTGTTGGATCACTTAGACTGCTATCGTCACACAGGGTGTACCAACACAAAACAGATTTTAAATATTCCCAAACCAAAGGTAATCTCACGACCTAAGGTTTCAAAGCCAGTTGGATATACATACAAATGGGTTCCAAAAGGTTTTGCATTTGGACCACACACAACTGCAATATGGGTTCTTAAAACTATGAAATTGATATATGTATCTGTAACTCCTAACAAAAATGGACCCATCCTAAAATGGCTACCCAAAGTCGTGTAATTTAATGCAGATGGTTCTTGGTTACTTTGGATCAAGACCCACAAATCAAAGAAATGGTTTCTAGTTAACTCAGACTAGAACCCGTCCTTCTGTGAAACGGTTTATGTGCATATTTCTTAGACATGTAATTTCGATCTTATGGAGTTATTTTGTAATAATTATTCATTTAGCATTTAGCTTTGTATTTGTTTCCTTGTATTTTATTTCTATGTAAAAGTCTAGGGGGCAATTGTGTCAATGCCCCATAGATAATTAACTGGAGCTATAAAGCTCCTAGGGTTACCTTTATTGTATTACACGGTTGAACATTATTGAATATACAATTGCAGCCGCCACTTTATCACTCTCTACATTCTCATTGTCTTCTTCATCATAATCCCATTATTGAGCTTGTTTCTTCTTGGGTTGTGTGAAAGAATCATCAAAGGTGCTGAATCATTTACGGGAATAGCATTTACAATTGGTATCAGAGACCAAAAGGTGGATTTCAACTGCATTCTCACGGATTCTGCTGGGTTTTTTTCTTGTGTTCTTCGTCTTCTTCATTCTCCCATTCGGTTAGATCATTTTTCTCTCTGTTTTTACGTGTTTATTGTGTTCTTATAGTCTTATAATAATCACAATATCAACGTATACTGATTTCAAGCTCATTCAGTTCCATACTTCCATTAAATTCATCAAAAATCGGAGGTTTGAAAAAGTTTCAAAACTATGGGTTTTTAGTGGGTTTTAGCTTGTTTTTACTGAATGCTAAGTGTTTTGGTATATTTTAATTCATCAAAAGTGTTCAAAATAGTTTCTTAATCATTTAGAAACTTTTTTAGGCTTTAAATCTGATAAAATAGTAATCTTATCTGTTCTGCCTTAGAAAATCGTCTAAAACCTGCTGTAATTCGGATCCTTCACTGTAGCATTTCGGACCATTTAAGACCCCAATTCGGACCATATATCACCCTAGTTCGGACCTCAGTTCGGTCCAATTCGGACCAACTTTAGGTGAATTTCGGACCTACCTAGTGCCCAATTCGGACCATACTTCGGTCCCATCCGAACTTCGGACCATCCGAAGTTCAGATCAGGCATCCTCATTTCACCATTTTGGACTTGTGCTGAAATTTTTAAATTTTAACTTCGGACCATATCCATTTCGGACCACCCGAACTCGGACCATCCGAACTGGGTCCCCTACCTGGACATTTTCTTGAGTGCGTGTCCACTGTTCATCCGAATTCGGCTACATCAGCTCATCCGAGCCACATATTGCCTATCCGAAGTCATCACTGTTCATCCGAATCCGGTTCATCCGAATTCGGTCCATCAGCCTTCTTACCATCCGAATTTGGAGTCATCCGAATTAGGTCTTTGTCCGAATTAGGAGTCATCCGAAACACTATTCACCCGAAATCAAGCCATCCGAATTACTGTTCATCCGAATTCAAGCTATCCGAAATTCTATTCCATCCGAAATCAGTCTCTTATCCGAATTAGCACCCTCCACAGTGCTATTCTTCCAAAGTCCAGCCCATCGGTGTCAAGTTTCCACCCAAAAGATCTTAAATCTTTCATCAGCACCATCATCATGTCTCGCGAAGCTCTCGTACTCGGATATGAGAACAGACCACCTCTTCTCTATCCAGATGAGTATGAACAATGGAAATCCCGGTTCCTCAAATTCGCTGGAATGCAACCGCTTGGGAATTTAATGCTTCAGTCCATCTCCGAGGGTCTCGTCATCTATTGTCGGGAAATAGCAGCCAGATCTGAGGCTAACGCCCCTGTCTTAGCCTCAAAAGTTGAACGAGAACCGGCTAATGACGCCGAGAGAGACAGGCAGCATGCAGATAAGAGGGCGGAATATCTGATCTATCAGGCCCTCCCCACCGATATTCTGGTTGGCGTCGACAGCAAAATATCTGCCAAGGAAATGTGGGACGAATTGGAAGTCCAAATGCTGGGGGCAGATCTCGATGATAGGGCCAAGATTGAGGAGGCCAAGGCTAAGTTTACAGAATTCCGCGCAAAATACGGGGAATCTCTGCAAGCAACGTTTACAAGGTTTTGTGAGGTCCCAAATGAGCTGAACAAACTGCACATCAAGAAGGCAGGCATGACATCAACATCCAGTTCTTTGCAACCCTAGCCCCCGAGTGGCAGATCGCATGTCGGGCCACGAAACGAGTCCTGAACATTCCTGAGGTATCCATCAACGTCGTCTTTAAGGAGCTGAAGAAGTATCAAGGGGATGTGGATCAACAAAAACTGATGGCGAATCAATTGGCATCTTTGCTGTTATCAGCCAATACTGGGATGAAACCGAATGGTTCACTCGCCTTGATTACCAACACGAGTATTCCAACACCATCCTTTGCTCCAGGTTCATCATCATCGCAGTGCAGGTATGCCTCTCCTCCAAGACAGGTACTTGATGAGGAAGAGGCCACAATACAGGAACAGATAGCCTTGTGGACTAATCGTCTCCAACAACGACAGTTTTCCAACAAGACTAACAATCAACTCCGTTATGACACCGGTTCACGGAGGTACTCTGATGATAGAAGGGATGAACGACGCGATAATAATCGCAGGGACGATTACCGAAGGGATGATCGGGATGAGAGGAGATATGACGATAGACGCGACAATCGAGATGATCGTCGTTATGAAAGGCGAGACGATAGGCGCGAGGATCGAAGGGATGACAGGCGGGACTATGATAGGCGGGACGATCGACGGGATGATCGTAGGGATGACCGCCGAGATGAGAGGAGAGAGCCTGAGAGAAGGGACAGAAGGAGCGATGACAGCAGAGAGCATCGCCGCGCCGACAAGAGGTCGGCGGAAAGGAGAGATGAACGGCCAAGGGCAGACGAACCGAAAGCCGCAGACGAGCGTCTCTGTTACAAGTGTGGAAAACCGGGCCACTTTGCTCGGGAGTGCAAAAACAATTTTGACAGAGACGTCGGCTACTACGAGAGAAAGCTGGAGGCCGCAATGAAAAGAACCGATGCGCTGTCCCTCGTCGCCCAGGAAGATTACTGGGATGTTGAAGATACAGACGAGGAGGATGACAAGGGCAAGAACTGTTACATGGTTGATCGTCTTGGGTTGGAGCATTGTGTCGTTTCCACTGCTGACACTTCAGATCATGCTGCTGAGGGGGAGACATTGAAAAATCCACCAGCATGTCAGATGACCACAACCGACGATCCCGAATGCTCTACATCCGGTTCTGAGACAAATGAGGTATATTCCTGTTACATACCTGAACATGTAAATAATTTTTTGTAGATAATGAATGTACATTGCACACACATATTCTTGATCTACAAGCTAGATTAAATGCTGAAACTGCAAAGTGTGTACAGGCTGAACATCAAGCTCAAACTTTAAAAGAGTCGTCTGAATTATATCATTCAAAGTGGTTAACTAATCACAATGTTATAAAACAGATGTTAATCGAAAAAGTAGATCTTCAGGACAGGAATATATATCTTGAATCTTGCATGGACACGTTATCAAAAGAATAACTCTTATTAAAAGAAGAAATTTCTGTACTTACAAAACAGTTAGATACGGTAAATATAGAAAATATAGATAGTTTAGAAAAATATAAAATGATTGAAGAAGAAAGGATAAGTTTGTACTCACGAATAAAGACCCTTGACGATGCATTTTTAAAAAGGGGTCAAACAGAACAAACTATCCACTTTGTTAGGCACAAAAAGGCCTCAGTCAAACCTGTTCTACATCTGAGGGGGAGATTTATAATCAAACCTGTTGATGCATTTGAAGGTTGAATTTAAGGCCTGTTATATGCCTTATTGAAACCTGAAAATGATTTGCAAAATCCGTCTAAAGCTGTTCTATATGTTGCATGTGTTGCAACTAAGACAGTTTGTCCAAGCTGCTCTGTCTGCTGAACAGGCTGGACATAAACTGTCTACGCTGCTCTACACTGCTGAGCAGCTTGGGCAATTTTAAAGTGTTCTGTTCTTTGTGAACAGAACCTGTTCTTTGTGAACAGGCTAAACACTTTATGGAATTTGTTTCCAAGTCATCATGTATTGTTTTTGACTACAAGATCAGTTTACAAAGTCGAAGACAAAGTGGAAAACAGAACTGCTCAGCCTGCCCACCCTGTTCTGTAACATGAAGACAAAAGGTTATTTGAAAAAGCAAAAACGGGTGAGCAGACTTTCTTCTATTCAAAACTAGGCCTTTCCCAAGGAAGAAACGACGCAAAGTGACAATTTCCTAAGATAGTTAAAGGCAAATGCAACAGTGAGACAAAGTAGAAAAAACAAAGTTTTGCACATGTGAAGACAAGTCTGCTTTTCAAGAAAAAGGTCAAGAAAAGGTTTTTGTTGTCTTTTCAAACAAGACTTTCCTTTTCATCTCCGTCAATGAAGATGTTTCTTCGATCCTCTAAGTGAGTATAAAAAGGAGCTGCTAAGGTCCAGAATACGAATGTTGAAGAATAGCTAAGTGCTGCAACCACCAAGCATTTGAACGTGCACAAGTGTGATATATCATGCATGCAATCTTCTGTAACCCAGACATCTGTTGTCTAAAAGCTGTTTTACTAAGTCTGGTCTTAAGTCTGTGTAAACACAGTGAGTGCTCTTAGTGAGGTGTATTCATTTGTATACTATTTGAGTCTCTTATAGATCTAAGCATACTGTTGTATCTGGTAATCTCGCGTGAACTATTCCGCATTCAAGCGTTTGTAATTAAAATGTTGTATAATACATACAAACATTGAGAAAAGAGATGTGGTGTAGTTTTAAAATGCGTCTTCACAACCCACCCTCTGACAGTTATAACTATATACTTGGGAACCTCGCGCGACACTAAACGGTATCAGAGAGGTAGAGTGTGGTGTCATTCTAGACTCGCTTCTTCTCCCAAGTTCCATGGAAACAGTGCCTGCCAATTCTTCTTACTTGTGACAAGGCTCTTATGGGGCAAAACCTCCTAATTTAATCATCAACATTTCGCTAGGTTGGGAAGTG